>QLPC01001903.1:674-26162 GCA_003314055.1 Lactifluus hygrophoroides | reverse complement strand
TCTTTCACGTATTCCTCGCCGCGGGCTCAGGCTATCGTACCCTCAAATGATACGTAGTTTTTGCGAATTTGTTACCGTCCGGGACATCATCGCCCATTCTTTCCCGCACGGCGACTGATGTGAGCCACCCAGCGACCCACGTTTCCCCTGCACTCCTCTGACCACCCGTGGTGATCCGAGTTCGATGTGGCTTCTTCTATGAACGCCTTCCTTCCCGCACGTTGTTCCTCCCCCACTGATATCACCGATGTGAGCAAGCGAGTTGCAAGGGCAAGGAGGTCCTGCATCTACGTAATCAAGCTACGCCCTGATCTGCTGACCTGGATGACCAAACCAAAAATAGACTAACGATTCTTCTCTCAAGACTCAGGTGCGATCGCGCCGTGAGCATAGCTCAGGACCACAATAGCAGCTAGGTACAGTACCACACACAGTGAGTCAGGTCTGGACACTGGAGACGTTCACTACAAGCAATCGACTTGGCACCTTGCATTCAAATCGGTGAAACAGGCGGGTCCCCACTTGATCAGACATCAGATAGACCCAGGAGCGGCAGCAGAAGTAAGACCTTACCTTGTAGGTAGGTTGTCGATCGGAACACATCTTGGACACTCGGTGATAGACAAACGCCTCAGCGTTGGACTCAGAACACCCGTTTAGAGCAGGACATGACGCTGGGAAGCAACCTCCTTACTTCTCCCATTCTCCCGTCGCTGGTTCTGAAGACCATGTGATTTAGATTGCAGACTGACTCCAATTCAAAGTCAATCGCAAACGCCCTGCGGCGGTGATACGCGTGAGCCCCTTCATTCTACATTCTACAGCTGTTAGTGAAACAAGGCGAGTTGACCTTCCCACCATGCCCATACCTTAGACCCAAAACAGATGGTAACGGATGGATACGAGGATACGAGAACAAAGAACAGAAGAAAACAATGATTCTTGTATTTGTGGTAATCTAGTCTAAAACGCCGCGCCGATAAGGTCACTGCATTATCTTGTGCCAAAAGCGGTGTACGAAGCTACCACGTACCCAAGGTTCCTGGTTATCGAAAACTTCCCCAAAACCCAGATAGCCGTAGTGAACCCAGCAGTTCCAGCAAAGCCTAACAATTGCCATGGGCACCAGATTATGAGATCCACAATAGCTTTCCATTGGACCCTTCCATGACGGAAAGGAAGGCAACCTCTAATCAAGAAATGAGATACTAAATCGTGACAACGTACTGTACCGAATTTCCACCAACGGAGAAGACCTAGTCGTATGATTAAAAATAAAAATAAAAACATCAAGTCTCCAACCCATCCAAAAATGCCAAGGGAGACCGCCAATATGGTATTGCACAGCTCTAAGCCTGTTGATGTAGAAGCGGTCACTCAGACTGGCAGCCCGAGATAATGGGCGCATCGCGCGCACGATTGTTCCGTTGCTTATTGTAGAAAGACGAAAATCCAGTTGCTGTATATGTATCGTAACTGTGAGAGAGAGGGAGAGAGGAGAGGCACACGCGCCGTCTTCGGAGCTTCGGTAACTTACTTTCAAAGCTTCACGTAGCTTCAATCGTGACACTGTATCAGCCCCACATCCAGCGCGCGAGCACTGAGCGCTGAGCACGCTCACTTTCTACGGTCAACTTGCCCTGATCCGTTTCCAATCCGAATGTTGGATGGTGGGCCTGGATCCTCTCGGAACGTGTGTCCATCAATCAAAGGATAAAGCCCGAACGAGGTCTCCCGAATCAACCGAGTCTGTCAACCGTCAACCGCAACTCCCAAATTCGTGCCTTAATATCGATACAAACAGAATAAAGTCTTTTCTCGAGTTTCCTAGTCTTTTTTCTAATTCTACCTATTTTTTTTCTTCATAGGGTACATCCTCCCGTAACGTATACCTACTACTTCTGGCAGACAACACTTTATCTCTGTGACAGCTCCCTGGAATCCAATCATTTTTAGAAAAGGAGAACGAAAAGTAATGAAAGAGACATACGCAAATGCTGATGCGATGCACACCTTGACTTCTTTGTAGGTCACAACCAGCACGCTCTGCTCGTCACGCGAGACAAGCATAATCCGCTCATCCGTCCCCGCATCCAACTTGAACCGACCAATTACCATCAGCCTGGTTCAGCGAGACAGAAGGCACGATATACCTTGTTGAGACATGAGAGCACATGTGAAAGACTAACGATAGGACGCCCGCGCTCGTCCACTTGGTGAAACACGTAGTCACGGAAGAGCTTGATGATGTATCGGTCGCCCGTCTCGCTCCATCGAGAGTCCCGAGCGAACCTGCAGGGTGCGAGTCTTAAGCAACGGAGAGCATTAGATAGTAATCGGCGCACTCAGGCCGTTCGTTGATAAAACCAAATTTGGCGAGTAGACGGACGAGGCGTGCGTTCTCGAGTTCAGACAGCAGTTCACCCTCGAGATGGTCCATGCCGCTACACCAACGTTATGGAGTCAAAACCTGATTGTGAACACGTGGACGTAACCACGTAATCTTACTTTTGTAAATCGTCCATTTCTGTGAGGAGCCTTGAGCCGATCATATCAAACAGCTGTCCAACATGCTTTGGCCGAGTGTTAGATACTGGTAATCTCTGTCAGGCAAATACAATTGAAACGACGTTACCTTGTGTGCGCCCGGCTTGGAGAGACAGAACAACGCGACGTTCTTGAGATCTGTACTGTAATGCTGGGTCACAATATCGAGTGACTTTCCAAAATTATTCGTCGCTGCGACATTATTGCAACACAGTGCCATGATAAGCTTTCCGAACATCACTAGGTCTTCCTGGATCTGTTCTGCTGATATGGGCACACCGGGTACGTGCGGCGGGACGGCAGGATTATACATGAGCACGTCGGCAAGACCGCATGAACCAATTCGCACGCGGTTCCGGCCCGTAACGATGACTTTGGTGACGTCAATCATTCGTACAGGCAAGCCCTGGTCGTGCGCAGCTTTCATCGCGCCAGCTATTTGGATGATATAGCTCCAGAGCGTTCGCTCCGGCACGTGAAGCTGGGCGGCCTGCAGTCGCCCTTGCACAAATGTCGGCGCACGGGGCTTAATGTGGGCATCATAGAGTGTTTGTGCGCTTGGGTAGTAAGTATAAGCAACCACGAGCGCTGTGAGGGATTGAGAAAAAAAAAGGATAAGAAAAGAGGAAGGGACGGACAGTTGTCACCGAAAGAACGAGTCGTGAATGCTTCGTGAACAGAGACGATGTTCGGATGTCGGAGATGAGACCATTGTTCGATTGGCTGGAACGCCGCTTGATGCATAAGACGAAAATCTTTTTCATATGCCCCATTCTAGCGCAGCTATGCGAAAGATGGGCATGCGGACATACCTGACACTCGTCGCAAAACGTAGCCATGACCATCCTTGCCAGTCGCACGGTATACAGTACTGTACCAACTACCAAACTTACGGCGCTCGCCCGTCGTGCTCTCGAGAGGGACAAGAGTGTGGTAGCCTTGCAACTCGTCTGGAAGATTGAGTCCAGGTGCAGGCGCTGTGTGGATGATCTCCGAGCGTTGTTGTAGATCTATGCGCAGGGTCGGAGAGATGAAATGTGAAGGTGGTGGCGAGGGTGGAGGGAGAGAATACAAGTGATAATCAAGCTAAAACCGTAAATTCCGTGAGACAACCAAAATAGCTATATCAAAAACTACATACCGGCTGGCGAATGAAGGTGGGCTGGGGTGGGAAGTATTCCATACTTTGGTCGTACTCGGGCTGGAATTGAGGATAATACGACTTGCTGTACGAATTCACGTCGAGCTGAAAGGTATTACGTCCATCTCAGACATGACTCAGCACACATGCCACACGCACGGCTTGCATCGGAGAAACCAGGTTGTCTGTCGCATACATGTTATACAGGACATTATTCTCACTCGAAACATAATAGTTGGGGTCGTAAGGGTCATTTTCATCGTAGTCGGACGCGGGCGGTGAGGGAGACAGCGTGCTTCTATTGGCGGTCAGTAGGACCAACTTCCCGGTCTAGTCAAACGCGAACGTACGCCGTGATGGGGGTCTGCGCCTGCGCACTAGAAAAGGTGGGAGACGTAGGAGGGAGAGACGAAGCTTTGGGAACAAATACAGGTGCGTTGACAGCCTGAGAGAGCTTCGCGGAAACGCTAGGCGTTTCAGGTTGAGGCCTGAGTTTGGTCAGGTCTCGCGGCCCACGCTATCCTCGCACAGAGAGAACAAAGCGCTTACGTTGACGAAGGAGGCGGGGTTGTTGCACGCTAGGACTTGTCGGGATTCAGTGCAGCGGGAGTAGCGAACTGGGCTCACCGGAGGATGAGAATAGATACAGCCTTTATCTTCAAATTTACATGAACTATGTTTACCTTCAACGGAGGAAAAGGCAGCGCACAAGCACGATATACTCACCCGTAGATGAGAATATTCCTACATTGTCGTTGAGTAGAATCTGTAGAAGGCGGAGGGCTAGGTAAACCTCAAGCTGAGGAATGTATTAGGGAAGCTTACCTTTCTTCGGAGATGATTTCGTAGAATCGGTTGAGACCGCGTTGGGAGCAACGATCTTTATAGCGGCACTGGCGGACTGTGGCCTAGTGAAGAAGGCCATGGTCGCCGTGGGTGGGGAAAAAGGGGAGGCGACAGCGAGGCGAGGCCGAGACAAATTCAATGCCGCGATGGGCGTCGAGCAACAATGCAGCACAAATAGGCACCCACAACACCGCCGCCCTGACTCTGACTCGTGCCTCTTACAATGTCCAGTCTCGCCAAAGATGCTGCAGCCTTCAAAACATCACTTCAGGGTGCAAACATGACCTCTTGGCACTCGAATCAAGCATCCGCATCCGCATCTTCCTCGCAACCCGCGACTCCACCAGACAGCGATACTGGCAAGAAAAAGAAGCGGCCGAAAGCGAGCATGTCTCGTTCTTTGCCTCTCGTTCTTCTCTTTCGTTGACCTTCGCGCTTAAGCTGTCGTTTACTCCCAGCCCGCTGACACTGGAACGGGCACCGATGTGAATACTCAGTTGCTTTATGCCATTAACCATCTCAAGGTGCGTTGGACTTCCACGAGCCTTGCAGAGGGTGGAATAACGGTCACACTTAGGCGAACAATGGACCCATGCGCGTGGACGATCTGGCCATCAGGACTCAGACACCCCTTGACACCGACAAGGTCCTCTTTGAGAAGTTCAGGGCCCATGAGCGCGTAGAATTTGACCCCAAGACTAACCTCTACTCATTCAAGGTGGGTCATCGTCATCGTATCACACTTCTTGCTAAATCTTGACCTCTACTCCAGCATGATTATAGCTTTCGTAGCAAAGCGGCCTTGCTCACTGAAATTCAACGCGCGACACGTCGTGGTGGCGGTATTTCTGTGCGCACCCTCAAAGAGTCATGGAAGGATGCGCCTGCTGCAGTCGAAGAACTTGAGAAAGAAGGGGAAGTGTTTGTCACGCGCACATTAAGGGATGGCCAGATGCGCATGGTGTTCTGGAACGAGCTCAAGGCGGATCCCGCTGATCTGGCTGAAGAGGGCTCTGAGGCAGTTGCGAAGCGTGACGCTAGCAAGAACGGAACTGGGCTAAGTGTTGAGAAAGGTGCAACTTTAGGGTGGCTGGTGAACCTGCTATCTTCTGACAAGGTACGCTAATGGTAGAATTCTACGATCTCTGGCACAGTCTCGTCGTGCCAAACGACGTTGATCTTCTCAAGCAACTCCAATCTGGTATGTTATATTTGTAACTACCGAACCACCCTTTACCAAATTTTCCTGTCAGGTGGTCTGCAAGAGACGGCATCGGAGGCCCCAATCATAAAGGCGCCAGTGGGCAAGAAAAAGGGCAAAAAATCGGCAACACGACAACGCACAGCCCGGTTGACGAATACTCACTTGAAGGATATGGGGATCGACTTCAGCAAAGATTATGTGGCACCTGGAAAATGATTGCTGTAGCCCAAACTCGCATGTAGTGTACAGTACCGTACAAGCGTTATCATTTCCAATTCAGTTGGCGGTGATCGTTATTAGGTCAGTACTGTCAGTAGTTGATTTACGCGCGATAAGCGCAACTTAAGCGGTGATGCCAGTGTGATTCTTTTAATAACTTACAATCAGTAACTTATGAACCGCAGCTGCGGACTGACGCGTACGACGAAACTGCCACCATGAAGTGGCATTTGATTCGTATCTTTCCGAGCCTTCTACTGGCAAAAACCGCTTTTGCCTTTCCATCTCAGCTTTATCCTGGTCATGGCCCGCTTCAGGTTACTTTTCAATTGTTGGATCAGTCATTTCTAGAGTGGGACTTATCCCCAAGCCCAAATTCCACGCATCACCTCATATTCAACAGCGTAAGTGGGTTGCTTCAACGGTGGCCGAATACCCTTCGTAGAAATGGTGCGCTAGACCTTCCCCGGCCGGGGCCAGTTCACCGGATGGGTATTACGTACGTACTGACTCCTTTGCCCTTCCATTCCATCACCAGGTCACAGTCTCGTACCCGCAACCATCGCTCCTGGGACAATTCTATACCATGGACGCACGGACAATCGAGTCCCAGATGTACCCGAATGGCTTGCGTTCGACTTTGAACATGCTTACTTGTTCTGCCGTGGCCCATGCTACGTGATCTCAGTGCAGACGAAACGCGACCTCCGTCTCTTATACTTCGACGGCTCAAGCGCTGCGAAAATGACAGATGGACCACTGGACACTCAAGACATCGTCGCCTGGGGCGAACCACGACCAGACAAGTTCATCGAAGAGCGAGAGCGCATCAAAACTTTGTGTGATTGGGGACGTCCCCTTGGTCTGGACGGATTTGTCCGAATGGGGTATCATTTGTACGTCTCGACTGTTGTTCGCATATCCCGCGCAGCTGAGCCTAATCGTACTATTCGCCAGCGAAGTCATGATTTGTGATATCACGGATGGCTTAGAGGTCGTCACACTCCTCGACCTGCTACCGAAAAACACGACAGACCCCCCCAACCGTCCCCCCAAGAAAGTTCCAGATGATAGTCCGCAACTCCCGCCCCTCCCACTACCACCCCCGCCAAACCTACCACGGACTGGGCCACCACCGAACTGGCGCGGTTCGCTCCCGGGTGCAATGACCGGTATGTTTGAGGCCCACCGTGCAGGAGGTTGGCATGACCACGCGCCCGGGGAGACACGCGTTCGCCTTGACCTCACCAGTCTTGTCACTTTTTACGACCCAACCTTATCAAGTCTCGTGGAGGCACGCCGAGGAAAGGATAGGTTACATCATCGCTTAGAAGGAATCTCCGCGGCAGACACTGAACACGTGCTTGCGGAGCTGCGAACGGTGTTGACACGCAAGCAACACGGCGGGAGTGGCATAGACTGGGGCAGCATCACGCGAGTCGTAATGGAACGCTATGCAGAACGCCTGGATTATCTGCAGTTCCTGCTTTCTCCAGATGCGAGGTCCACAGATGCAGCCAAGCAGGCAGCAGATGTACGCGCTCGATTGCTCGTCATGCTCGGCCCATACATCACAGTTGTGGACGTCCCGGAGCAACTGCCTGCATCAGCCAATCTGAGCTGGGCAGCGCCAGTGGTGCGTCGCTGTGCAACAACGCAGACTTCGCATATCCCGTTGGGCGTGCTCACGCCGCAAGAGGCGCGGATCCATGCTGGAGTTGAGCACACACTTCACGAGATATGCCGGCGGGTGATGCTCGTGTGGGTGGAATTCTTTGATGTCGAGGCGGCAGACGAGGCAAAGGCTGAGAAAGCAATTGAGCTGGGGCGGAGGCACATAAGCGAGCTGATGGAGTGGCTTGACTGGTCAGTGTGGGTTCAGTGTAGACCAGCGTGCGATCGTGGGGTACGTCGCTGAAATTTTCGATTTACCGCCGTCGCACTGATAGACGCCCCGCGTGGCGGACAGGAGAGGTGTTACCTTCCATCGTGGCCGTTCTTGCGAGATGATGATCCATATGACATGACGCCACGCTGTATCTCGAGTATGAATCTGTGATAATGTGTAATATACCACACGGCGGTGTCTTTACTGACCAATATCAATTACTGACCGGTTTATGATCACGACCTGGCGTGGTCTAGTTTACAACATTGAATATCAACGATTGAGCTACTTATTCTACGAAGCTGCACGTTCACTATACATCTTCTCTAGAACAGAGACATCAAAGGGAGACATCATATCACACGTCCAGTTATAGGAAGAAGTCTGTGAAAGCAGAACTTGTGCCACTCCGCAAGATGTGGCGATTTGCACTGCGACCAAGGGCCCGGGAGAGGTGAGTGGATCGTCAGCCACGATTTTTTTCCAGCAATGATCTGACCATCACAGTAGGTCAGTCAAGATCGAAGAAAAATCGTACACTTGTACTTTCTACAAACGGGCCATCTAATGTGTTGTGATGCTACACTGGCAGATGTTGCGTACCGAACAACTGCCCCAACTCATTCCCCGAATTAAGGACGCACTGCATGATATGTTCACTTCACTTGGCCACTGTGATCGTCATTACGTTAATAATCACGGACATTGACACAGTTTGACTTGGAAGCGGGCCGCAGTGCTCTCGCTGGGCCACGCCATGATGACATACTAATTGAATGTCTTGCCTTCTCATCGATGGAGGAGTCCGAGTCATTTCGATCATTGAGCTCTGTCTCTGCATTCTTAACATGGTTCAGTTCAAGCTTGTAACGTGTGGTCCCAATATACTGATAAAGTGGCAATCTGGCACTATTATTCCGATCCGACTCATTGTGGATTAGTTTGACAAAGGGTCAGTCAGATCTGCAGAGGACAAGATGAGTGTGAAAATGGGGGTTTCAAGTTTGGGGCCGCCATGCAGTATGAGATTTACGCACTATAATTGGTCAGACATATGTTATATACGTGACATCATGTGACATTTTGTGACATTTATGCAGTTCGCAGTTCGTAGTTTCCCCTCACTACGAATGTGCCATAACTAGCATGCATAACTTCTACTGCACTCTCAGGTTTTCTCCCGTTCTGTGTTAGTTGCACGGTGCTATCTGCGCAAATCCAAAATATCCCTAGTATTCAAATCGAGTCCAACGGGCTGTTGCGGGAAAATTTGAACGACCAACTTGAAACTGGCTCTGCCTCGTCGGCCGCCCGCCATGATTAGCGTCGAGCGGCGACAGCCCCAGCCCTCATTGTGTTTTTTTATAATGGCGTTGAATATGGGTAGATGGGTCGAGGGCGCTCGGACTAACACTTCAGCTCAAGCGTGGCCGCTTTGCTTTCGTGCAGTGGGTGCAGTGAAGTGGTACTGCGTACCCTACACCACTGCGCACGTCTCTTAGTCAAATAAAAGACCTACATATATCCCCCTGACTCACGGCAGCGCAGCGCTAACTTACCACCTCGGACTCTCCAACCATGTCGCCGTCTATGGTTTTTCGCGCTCTCCGACTGGCTCTGGATCTCTGGATCTCCCCCCGATTCTGATTTTCTCACCAATTTCCCCCAAAACGTCGCCAATTCGAACGCAAAAGACTTTTTTTGATAATAACGCTCTATATGTCTCTCAGCTGAGTACTTCTCCATTCGTCTGTATGCGCATGTAGATTGTGCAAAAGAGGGGAACGTCGGAGCAGGTCACATAGCAAGGCACTGCAGGGAAGTTACGTTCAAGAAAATAAATAAATCCATCAGCATACTTAGAACAGGCGATGAGCGAAAGCTCGGTTAGTGGTGCTTGTATCTAACACGCCCTCTGTATCAAGACCAGTTGGTGAGATTCCGTCTCCGCGGAGTCACATTTGGACACCATTTACGCCTAAAGCGGCTGGACGTTTCACAAAGTCCCCGCGGACTTTTCCCCGAGTCTTTGCATGTCCCATCATTCGTTGACACTCTTCGTGGGCACCAAGTCATCGGCCTCAGTGGCACCCGCAAGTTACGATATATGGGAGTAACGGGAGAGAATACCCTTAGTGGCACCAGATCAGTCACTCTCGCTATTCTTTCGGTTGGTCACGTTGGTGGCATTCATCACGGTGAAGATGATAATCCGCACCCGCCAGACTGGACATGCGGCGCGGTCTACATGCAGCCGTTTCGGTAAGGCGGTGTGCCTCACCTGAGTCGCACTTGCGTGCCGACCTGGACTCGGTTACTCGGTACACGGTCAAAGGTTATATGCTGTACCTGGAGAACTGTACCTAGCGCGAAGGAAATCTACAATATAACTGCCGAGTAGTCCCGCGAGGAGCGCCTTGAAGTTAATCACGACGGTGCAGGGTGCGTATCGCGAATCCCAGCTGGCTTTCCAATCTCTCCCCCCCCCGCTGAAACGGAGATTCTTTACTCAAAAAAACCAACACCTGGTCCACCACTTCTGCACTGTACTCGCCATACCAGGCCCAAGAGAGGTACAGTCAACGTTTAAATGACGATGCCCCTGATCAACTTTTGTCACTTATTAAGGTACCGTACCTGTAGCTGCTATGATACTGTACGCGACCGACGTTGCGACAAAACGGAACAACACGTAAAATTGAGGTAGCACGGCCCTTGAAAAAAAAACCCCTTAAAAGCCTTTTTTCGAAAAACGTTTCTGCGAAGTCTCTCTGAAGTCTGGACAGGCCTCCTCCCCCCTTTCCCTCGGGATTATATTAAGCAATCAGCCCAGAGACCGACAGCCGACTAAATTGCCCCAGAACCCCAACTGAGAGGCGGTCGTCAAGTTCAGGATTCGCCTCGAACGGTGTCCCATAACAACAACTATGATGACAAAAATTCGCGAAGTACAACGAGCTCTTAAATAACTAAATATGCGAAGTCTGTACAAATGCGGGAGGGAGGACGAGTTGGTTAAATACCAAATACCAAATGGTAGTAGGAAGAGACAATCAAAAGGAGGCTCTGTATGAGGTGTTGTGGCTTACGTACAAATAAAGAAAAAAAACTGAAACGAACGAAAAAATAAGATAAATAAAAAAAACAACGGAACAAGTGACACTAAAGGGAAATTGAAATCGAAAGATTGAAACCAAAACAGCGTTCCCTGGTGAGAGTGTCTGTGGTTCGTACTGCTAGTGCGTAAAAAAAGCATGTCATGTATCTGAACCTAGCAAAGGAAAAAGAAAAAGAAAACGTAATCTCCCGTAGGCCATATGATCGATCTGGTGTTGTACGGACAGACAGAGGAACGTGCAATATATGAGTCTACAATGGCATGAAACATATGGTGCATCCTCCAGCTCACTTATGGGTCGATATACGTGCTCTCAAGTCCAGCCTTGCTAACGCGACGCATCGGCTGGAGTGTATTCTCGTCGACCGGAGCCCGGCGCGCGTGTCGGTACCGCCCGCTCGCATCTTTCACTTCTGTTTCTTGCCCGACGTCTCCCGCGACACTGCGCGGGACGCTAGGGAGGGTCCCCCCAGCCCCAGTGCCCCAAGTAGGGGGTAAGCTTTCGCGCATGTGTGATGGCCGACGCCCACCAATGCCGCCGATCCCGGTGCCTCGATCCCCGTCAGGGTCAGTCCCATCACCAGTACCGCCAGTACCGCCACCTGCAGATTGTGGTTGCTTGACAACGCCAACAGATTTACAACCGAGCTCAGCTTCCTCGAAATTCATGAGTTCCGAGACAAAACCGATGTTAGGCGAGATACCCTTCCGCCGCTCGAGGACGAAGGTGTAGGCGCGCGATAACGTCCAATGATTGGCATGGATGAGGTAAGCCATCACTGCGGTCACCGAGCGTGATTTACCGGCTTTACAGTGCACGTAAGTCGGCGCAGAATGCAAGCTTGCATCGTCTGCTATAATGTCAAAACGTGTCGATAGGGATATAAGAGGAAAGGAGAGCGTACCGAGGACCTCGCAAGCTTCACGTACACCCTGAATAATATTTTCTTCCTCAACGGTGTCGCGCATCGGGATTTTTACATATCGCTCGAACCGTTGACGCAATCCAAGCCCATGATCATCGTCGCACTCGATAGCGATGTTCAGAATCCGGCGCACGCCAAGGTTCTCGAGCTCGTGCACGTGCTCCTCGGTCGTGATCTCGGGCCCCAAATAGAGAAAGTTGGGTAGAATCGTCGAGACATTAAACGTTGGAAGTGGCTCTTCTGTCGGAGGAGCGGAGAGGTCTGGACGAACAGTGCACGGACTCGGGGGAAGCGGGGTAACAGGGGAGGAGGGCAGATTGGGCGAGGGCGGCGGCAGGAGGAACTCACCATGCCTTGCGGAGACGGGAGGGGTGTGATTGGAATACGCGAGGGTGAGGTGAGATGGTGAGTGTGCACGTGGGGAGCTGCTGCCGCTTCCACTAGGCCATAGTATGGCGGAAGGAGGGGCGGCAAGAGTAGCGGAGCGGAGGGTGCGCACCTGCAATTTTGGTGGGCCGAGGCGCTCGGCAGATTTTGTATCGAGTTTGCGAAGCGGGGTGAGGGTGGGTCGGCGTGGTTGCGGAGGTGGAAAGACAGATTCAGAAGGGGGCGGAGAAGGTGTGGCGTCAGCGATATTCCAGGAACTACTACTATCGGTATTGCCTGGCAAGAAGTTGGCTAGCATCTGGACGGGCGAGGCACCGGCGCTGAGCTCAATTTCTGGAAGAGTCTTGGAGCGCGCAGCTGTCGCGGTATCAAGTTGGAAGAGTCCCCCACCTTTCTTGAGCTTGGACGGGAAGGAGAGCTTGGGTGGTGGTGGTGTAGGGAGAACCAGTTGTTCTTCGTGCATCGCATCTAAAGTCTGATGGGAGGCACTGTCAGATGAAATGATAAATTTTTGCAAGTCGGGATGGGTACGAGCGGTGAGCATGCCACCCTCTAGATAGTCGACCCTGCCTCGAACAAGGAGCGGAGAAATGACAAGCAGGAGGGCCCAAGCGATGACTTGAGCATTCATCCTGTCTTGTGGATTCATTTCCTCGTCGTAGACGATCACGTCGCCATCCCAAGAACCTCCCGGGGCCATGAGGGCATCCCAGGCGACTCTGCAAGAATCTGTAGTGATGAATTGACGGAGGGCATCAATGGAACCAAAACCTGCGCCAGGTTTCCGAGAGCGCTTAAGGATGAGAAAGGGAATAGCAAAATTGACGCTCGATTTTATGTGACAGCCCTGAAAGGCGGCAGCAGGGCGGGTGTCGATGAGGAGGGGGCGGCGAGTGGGGTTGTCGAGGCGGGTTACGAGAGACGCGGGGTCAATAGAGCGAGCGGGACTGCGTGGTGGTTCGGATCCAGGGCGGTCGAAGGCGGCGGGACCGATATAGTGGGCGCTCAGTGGAGGTGACTTGGGGTCGGATATAGGGGTATAGTATATGCTGGGGGATGTGATGCTAGACGCAGGACTAGAGGAGCGGCCCTGTGTAAAGTCGGACCAATTTGAGGCAGATGAAAGGGGGCGAGTAGGAGAGCGGGGGGGAGAGGGAGTTACGGCGATGGGACGCAGACGGAGGTTTTTCTGAACACTACGTCGAAGTTGTTCGAGAACGGCGAGGTGATTTGAAATGTCATCCGGAGACTTTATGTGGTCTGTATCAGCAGGGGAGAATGCGGCGGAAAGTGGAGTAGCATATATTGGGGAATGGTGAGAATGGCGATCAATGTCGTCGATGGGAGTGTCAAGGTCGAGCACGGGCGTCGTATTTGATCTCTTTGTCGGTGGTGATAGAGCGAGATTCGGAGGTCGAGCGCGTTTTGCTTGAACGGTGATTGAGGAGCGAGCGGCTGGACCGACGACCGCAGAGCTGTTCATCATTGCCTGTGCCAGTGTCAGGACCACCAGTGGGCGATTGTATGCGCGTGTGGTCGTGTGATGTGAGCAAGAGTTTATTTATTATTTTTATGACGACAAGGGGTTATAATTAGACTCCGCTTTTCCAATTAACCTAACCGAGGGCGTCCTATCACCGTAAGTTAGACAGAGCACTCAGCAGCTCACCATGTCGACGACCGTCAAGTCAACCTCTGACTCTAAACGACCTCATCAACCCCAGCAGTCAAAAATACCTGATAAATACCACACTCAGGTACTCCACCTACAAGAACTTTTCCCGACTTGGTCCAGCGACGGTCCGTCTACTTCTCTCAGTGATCCTCGAGTTTCTCACTCTCTCTTCAGACCTCTGTTCTACTTTAATCGAAGCAGGCGGTGACCTTACACTTGCTGCTACACGTATCACCGAGGGTGGGCATCTCCTTTTCTCGTTTCCCCCCTCATTCATCTATGTTTTATGTTAGGTCACGCAGAGCAATGGGTCGTCCGTAAAAAGGACAAGAAACCGTCGGCTCATCCGGGACAAGCCAAGGATTCCGGTCCTAATCGAGAGAGAGGCGAGGCCCGTGGAGGCAGAGGTGGCCGTGGCGGAAGGGGTGGCCCCGGTCGTGGTGGTGCCGCTGGAGGTCGCACTAGTACTCGTGTGGGTCACCGCGAATCCAACCGCACTCACCTTTCGAGCGGTGCCGCCGTGTCACCCCCCACCAACGGTGACGCCCCTTCTTCCTCTGATCCCTGGGGTGACTCAGTCGCGGCCACTACTGCGGACACCTGGGCTTCCACCTCCGAGACGCAAACCGGAACTGCCTATACCTCGGGATGGAGTACTAACCCTGACTCTACCTGGGGTGCAACCTCAACCACCAATGGCTCCGCTTCTGGATCTCCTGCTGTCAAGTCGCAGCCTATTCCTTCTGCTCGACCCATTGTCAAGACTCCCGCCACCTCAAAGCTCTCTTGGGCGCAAGTCGCTCGGTATATATTCTTTGCTTTTCCTTTCCGCTTTATTCTCACACTTTTCAATCCGCAGTCCTCCCGAAAAGCCTCCCACCCCTGCTGCGTCTGCGACTCCCCAACCTGCATCTCTTCCTCCAGTGCCCCCGGCGCCACTCGATCCTCCTCGTGAACCTACCCCTCCCCCCGCAATCACCCAGGAAACAGAACCTATCACCGATGTTCAGGCGGGCTGGGAAGAACCCACTACCGTTCAAAACCCACCCTGGGAGGATGATCTACAATCGAAATCCTCTGCACCCGTCGCGGAAGCTTGGGACACGGCACCCGCTGAAGAGACCAACGACCAGGACGAGACAAAACTTGATCGACCTGAATCACCCTCATCTCCAGCACCCGAGCCAGCACCCCAGCCAATTCCTGTGTCGCTGCCCGCACCTCAAGCCAAAGAGCCAGTTAGCGGCCTTAGTGAGGCAATCCCGAAGCATGTTTCGCCTGTACAGGCAAGACCAAGCAGCGCAGCACATAGGCATACAGCGCGGTTCAAAACAGATCAGGCAGTCACTCTTCCGAATAACTTTGGTTCTGGCCTCGAGAAAGTTGGCATGCAATTTGGTAGCCTCAGTATTGGCGGTGACGAAATCATCGATGCTAAACCGTGAGTGCTCGCCAATACTTCATAATCACGCAGTAAACTTATACGCCCTTTATACAGTGAGCCCGTAGCACCACCAGCGCTGGAACCGGTTGCAAAGCCGACAAGCGAAACGCCCATAGCACCTGAACCCCAACAACCACCCTCTGCCCCCCCGCCCCCTCCACCGGAAGCTCCTGTTACCTCTCCCTCTATCGCAAACTCGCTCAGCTCAGCACCAAGCTTTACACAACAAAGCCAGCCACAAGGAATTCAGCAAGCACAGGCATCGGCCCCAGCACAGCCCGGGCCGTCACATCTTCCCACTTCTGTATCTCAGCCCACGCTTACAACACCCTCGGCTGCACCACAAGCTACTTCCCCGATGTCCAGTTACTCTCACCAATCACAATCACAACCACCACAACAGCAGCAGCAGCCACAGCCACAGCAGCAACCACCGCAACAGCAGCAGGTCTCACCGCCTTCTCTTTCTCACCAGCAAACGCCCCACCAATCACTGCAACATCAATATGCTCAGCATGGGCTCCCAACTCATCTAGACCCCTCCCAGGCGCAACAACAGTCTCCCCTTCCGCAGCAGCAAGTACCCTCGTCTTTCTATCGCCAACCAGATGCACAAGGGCCCTACTTCCATGCTGGTGCAGGAACACCACCTACGACCCAGACACAGGACAGCCCATATGGCACATTCGGTCAGCTGGGACAACAGGGCGCAGTTTCGCAACTCGGCGCCTTTGGCGGAGGAGCAGATTATGGGTACGGTGACAATCAACAGCGGGTAAGTTCTTCTACGTTGCAATTGGCGCATGCGGAGGACCTGTAGCTCTGCTTTTAGAACTTCTATGACTCATATGGCCAACAGCAGACTGGCGGGTTCGGTGCGCGCAGCGGGTTGCACGACGACACTAAAGGGTTACCTGGGCTCCAGCAGCAGCAGCAACAGCAACAACCGCAACAACCGCAACAACAACAGCAGGGTGGGCCGGCACCTCCCCCCGGTGGTGCGCAGCAAGGCGGGCAGGGCTATCCGCCTCCGATGGGATATTACACCCCATATCCACAAAACCAGTACTACGGGACGCCATACAACTATCCGTACTCTGTCCCGCAACCATTTGTCAAGTTTTTCCCACCTGGCCCTGGCTCCGCACCCAGCCCGCAGGGCCCCCCTGGCAAGCAGCCACAGTCATACGGTCAAGGTCAAGGTCAGGGCCTGTATGGGCAGCAACACCAGCAAGGCTACGACGAGTCGCAACTGGGTTACCACCCTCATGCTCACAGTCACTCACACCAATTGAGTGGAAGCCTTGGCGGTGTTGGCGTCCTGCCCGGTGCAGATTACGGCAAGCCGTTGTATGCGCACCAACACCAACATCAGCATCAACAAGGCCTTGGTTCGCGTGGGACCAACGCGTCGCCTGAGACCGCGTTCAAGCCATATGTCCAGGGTGGTGGTGCCAAGGACGTCGGTGGTGTTGGGACTGGAGGCGCACAAGGCCGCGGCGGGGCCCCTGCACAGGCGGGTGCCTTCTATGGTGGTGGTGCGGGGCGGTTCGCGCAGGGCCCAGGCGCACAGGCCCAGGCGGGCGGCCCGGGACAGGGTCAACAAGGACAGGGTGGGCCGCAGGGCCACCTCGGCTACCCGCAAGCCGGGTCAGAAGGTGCGTTCTATTCGGCTTATGGGCCCGCTGCGGCGCAGCAAGGAAGACAGCAGTATTGGCACACGTCTTAACCCATCGTCCAATTGGGTGGATCGTGCGTCGTGCTCTTGCTCGCCTCTTGTGAACACATGTCGTGTTCTTCATTTCTTGTGTGCTGGTTTCGCGTTCAAGCTTGAGCATCCATGTCTCTCTCTTATTCGATCGTGCTTTTTCTTTGTCTCGCACCTCTCTGTCTTCGTATCGGTATCATACGTCTCTTTCCTCTCTCTCATCCATCTGTCCACTCATCTTGTACGTTTATCGTCAATACTCTGTGCAAAATCGAGTCTTCGTGCAGCTTGCGGCAGTTCCTGACACTCAGCGTGATGATAGTCTTGTTATAACGCCCTGTCCTCACCAACCACCGTCATATCCATATCCCAGTCTTCCCACCCTCACGTTCGATCGTCCACTTGTCACCCTAAATTTGAACACTTGACTGATTTCGATTAGGCTTACTGTAATGGGCACTAGTTGCCCAAAGTCTAATTGAATTATCAATAACTTTAAGTTCCTCATTCCTTTTCATTCTGAAAGCACCCAAATTCTCGATGAGAAAGTAACGTGGTTTTTTACATGAAAAAATATTTTTGAGAATACAGTATACACAACGGATCAGCACGCGAGATAATCTAAAGGTTTATCAGACCTGAAGCAAGAGGTGATGGGACCACCCCTAGGTTCTGTTGTTCCACTCTGCATGTCGAGCTTGAGTCAACCTGTTCAACCAGTTGCTATAAATTTAACTGACAGTGATGTCGCGTCAACTTGAACTTGCTGTAGTAGGCATGTCGATTAGACAGACACGTACAGGGCATGACGGGAGGTCACGTGTCTTCATCTCCACACTTTCAGGCGTGACGCAAGTCTCTCTTCTTCCCAACAGCAACTTGAAGCCTGGTCTTTTTTATCGCCAACTAGAGGCATGGGGATGGCATAGGGACATTTCTGCTGGTACAAGAACAGGTGCGAGAACACGCCCTCCTCCTTATGCTACATGAGGCATTTGGTTAGCCGGGCAAGAAAGGCAGTGACTTGGCGCCTGCGGTGGAGGACTCAGGAGGAGTGGACTACGAATACGGTGACAATCAACTTCTCTTATGGTAACAATTTGCACATACGCGGAAGGTCCTTAAACTGTGAACAGGGAGAATGTTGTCCAGCCATCGCATCAGGACGGTCGCTCGAATGGTGATGAATGGGGACATGGATGCACGCACTATATGCTGGAAATGCGATGGACAGGGACATCCTTGCTGCTCCTGAGCTTGGGAGTATGCCACCCCGGCCCAATAACTTGGGGCCTTGTTGTTGTGGAGGGCCAACGGCGATGGCGACTGCGGCCAACCTGCTTGGGCCCTGGATGAGAGTCCTGTGACCTCCGAATCTAATCCTGCGGCAACCAGGGGAAGCTAGGGCACCAAAACCCTCCTTACTATCGACCAAGAAGATCGTACTTGGTATATCCAAGCTATTGGAGAGGGCTTTGTAAGCGCCTTTGTCCTTATTCTTGTCCATGGCTGTGAATGGTGATCCAGACTTCTCATTCATCTCCGTTTAAGGGCGCACTCCATCCTCCTGAGCTCCTCCACTTCCGTGTCGAGGTCGTCCATGCGTTGGCGGGGTTGCCAGGTCTTCAACTTTGCCCATTTCCAAAGCTGCTCTGGCCACTGTTGATTCTTTTCGCATCTTTCCGGCGCTACGCTTTCCCTCTTTCTAGCTGTCACAAGGTCCTTGAGGTCTGATCTGGGAACTTGATGACGTTCGGTGACTTGCGTCAGGTTACCAGTGACTCTCCCATTCGGGGTCGTTATGGCTGCCCTCCCAGTCCCCGGCTTGGAGTGTGTGGCTCCGAACTACCCACGTCCGAGCTCGAGTCAGACTCTGATGCGTCCAGATTCAAACTCCTTGTCTGATGAGTGATGAGCACACCTATACGCCTTCCTTTTATTGGGTGTCGGGCAGTGGTTGAGTGCGGACGTTCGGTAGGCATGGGCACCTTGGGACCAATACGATATGTACGCTTACTAGCAATCCAGTCGTATTGGGCCTGCCCATAAACTTGTCTGACCCTCCGCCCTCCGCATGCAGCGACCAGTCCCTGATACGCTTCTCAAGCCCGCTTATTACGTTCAGTTATGCTGATTTGTACCGATCGAAATGAGGATTCCTCGCCGTCGCGACTCGAGTTCAAATAATGATAATGGTAAGTCCTGCTGTCACTTGTATTAGCACATCGATAAGGTGGTCTTGTTGTTATTTTCTTATGCTTCAATATGCTGCCTAGAACGTGCTGACGCAAAGTCTTACATATATCACGTCGAGGACAAGGAAGCACTGGCACTGGACAGATGGGGACCACGTACTGGTGTCATGACGAAGAACTCAAGGCTTGCAGGGCTCCTATCGCTGTTCAAACAATCAGATCAAGTCGTACAGTATTAAGGGGGCTATTGTACGACGTGAAGAAAAGTTTTGAGAAAAGTGGGATTCGAGGGAGGGGTATGTGGGGACATGATACGAGGTCAGGGTATGTAATTTTCACTGGCGTGTCAATGGGAAGAGGAAAATCATTCAATTCACCCGGTAACAAGAATTTTAAGGGAGGTGTGTCCGAGTCTGTCCCAGATCAACGCTTCCCGCTCCATCCGTCCACGTACAGGCATCCTAATTACTGTAGCCAGTTCTTCATACGGCTAACGCCGGGGTTTGAATTCTTTCCTCCTAATGACGTGGGGTAGTGTGAATACCCTTGCAGCAAGGAGGTCTATCTAGTGAAAAGTGAAACGAACCTTCAGGAGTAGGGCGTGCCGCAGCCAAGGCTGCGAGTCCAAGGATGATGAAAGAGAGGTTGATACTAATGCGCATAGTGACCAAAATGAATTCGTGGGGAGGCCCCGAGTGCCTTCTCTGGTGCGTGTTCAAGTTGAGTGGAACAGGGAGAAAATTGTCCGCAGTTAACCAGCAAGAGCCTGTTATTCCAGTTTATATACTCTAACGGGAATGCAATAATCAGTGAAATGGCACCCCGATATACTCTAACCGGGGTGCCATTTCACTGATTATTGCATTCCCTGCGTTGCATATGGATTCTTGCTTTCGTCCACGGAAACGATAATGCGGAACAATGACAGTCCGATCCTCGCACACTACTGTAGTTATTAATTATAACCGCCACTGACGCTTCTTCGGCGCTTCCGACATCATCACCGTGGATCTGCTTGATATTGGGCCTCTGTAATAGGCGTGTGAGCGTCTCAGCCTGAGCCCTGATGACCAAGCACTGCAGCGAAGTTTTCCGTCAACGTCTGGTGCTTCCTGAAGTCTCTTGTATGGGATGAATAAAGACTATCTGTTGGGTTTGCTGTCAACTCAAGGGACCGCTTTCCTATCCAAGTTTCCGGCAATATCCTTGCCCCAATCAAGCCCCCAAAAATAATAAGGGCCAGAGATTGGCGGACGAGGAAATCATTTTGCTTGTGGTTGCTCAGCTCAGCTGACGCTGATCGGAAACATTGGCGAATACTTCCCGCACTCCAGGTCGTCCTAGATACCGTATCATTAGTCTTGGCATAGTCATAATTCGGGCCCGCTTCGCTCCTGTACAGCACTCTCGCTTAATTCCTGGAGCCTCATTTCTCCGCGGGACACAGCGACTGGTGTTGCGAGCCACTGCTCGAGTCCCTCATCGGCTTTAATAACAACAGGATGTTCTATACGGACACATGCCAAGCCCGGTGAATGATTAATGATTAATGATCATTTTACAGATCTAGACCCATGTAGAGGAGAGTCCTTTGATAGTGAGTTGCACTACACTGGCACCGCTACCACGTGCAACACCTTGGAACGGTGGTAGCAACCCGACTAACTTAACGTTTTCTGGTGAGACCCCGAATGATCGGTAGAATTTTCGCCTCCGCCGTATTGTCACTGGCAGTGAACTCTATACGGGGGTATCATTTAAAATTGCTTGGTTGTCAGGGTAGTGCGTATGGGTCAGCAAACAGCAAACACCGATAACACACAAGATCCTCGTTAATGACAACTTGAATGTATGCCTCGGTCTGCAGCAATTGCACCAAATAAAAATTTGTACTATACGCTGTAAAGCAATCTTCCCCACGGGGTTGTGAGGACCGAGGAAATGCGAGTTTTACAGTGAATTGCTTTGAAGTGAGGGTTAAAATTGTCCAGATAATTAGTGACCGTGACGCGGTGACGGCCACAAGTCGGCGCTATCGATCGAATAGTCTGAGCTTCAAATTGTTATGGAATCAGCGCGTTAATCAGCCTCGATGTGGATGTGACGCAAGACTCCGTCGCGGTGTCGGCACAATCAGGCGTATAGCAGTAACTGAACACAACTTGTCTGCCACCTAAGGACTAGAAACAGAGAATATGGAGGTCGTCCATCTATTGATAGGCCATGAGTTCCACGCTAGATCCATTAGTACATAAGTACCAGTCAACCGTTGTTCCTAGAAAAATGACAGTACACGACTCATTGGATCTAGCAAGCTTGGCAGGATATTCCCATTCCAATAAAAAATAGCTCCTCACCTTTTTGATGCCCTCATCGATATCACTTGTGTCGCCAAAGGGCCCGTCCACAACATGCACACGAGTAACGATTGTATTGCAGGGACTCCTGAGTCCGGAGCTGGTTGAATATGCTGCCCAAGTAGTGAGTCAAGCTTGAAGTGCGAAATCTGCATTTGCGCTTGCAGACGCATAATGCCGCCCAGAGCAGCATCGGGCTATGCGGAAAGAGCACTCGCATACTCACTCTTTCTCCTCTGGGCAAAGATCGGTGTCAATTGCGCTGGGCTGATTCAGCGTGGAATCCACGGTCATATCAACGGCCAAGTTCGATATCCTGCCTCTAGTCCATGGGTGGTCGATACACATTGATGAGTTGACTTTAGGGTGCGGTTGCTGCGATACGTGTGATTGTATTGACACGAAGTGCCGCGTTACCCCCGCACCTTACTTCCCCCCCTCATTCCTCAGTCCCTTCTAAAAACTTCCATGCTTTTAGTTTTAACCATCATATCCTTCCATGTAGTAGGTACTGTTGTCATAGTCGAAGTTGTCATCGCTCATCTTGATACAGTCGGGGTACTTGGGGTGGTTTGGGATGCAGCAGGGGCCACCCCAGTCACATCTGGTGTGAGGGAATTTGCAACTGTTTTGGGTGTGTCCGTATGAGTTGCATAGCGTGCAGTACTCGTTACGGTAGCATTGCGACTTCGTATGTTCCTTTCGGTGATATGTTGGGCATGTGCATTGACTGAGGGGTATGTTGGTGATGGTGGAGAAGGTACTAGTGCTGCTTTGATTTTGCGCCACATGTGATGTGGGTCCATCACTGCATTCAGCTGGGGTCGCTTGTAGTGTCGTCGTGGGTAGGGGGAGTATTGTGGCTGGATAGGGAGGGAGAGGTGACTCAATATTTTGGTGTCTTAGCTGCGCGGTGAGTTCACCCTCGCTTCACAGCAATCCACACCCAAAATCATTCGTTCCTTGGTCCTCACATCTATCACGCACCGGAGATGGTCTCACGACATACAATATACCATTTGGCGCAAATGGCCGTCCCACGGGACATTCCTTGTGATGAGCGACAATTTCGTGCTGCATCAATATCTGCTGCCATGTGGCCTTCACGTATCACCTGCCAACTAAGCAATATTCAATAATACCATCGTATGGAGTTTACTACGTTTACTGACAAGGCCGCAAAGGTAAATATCGCATTTCTGTCGACCTTTCGGTACCACAGCTGGAGCCCCGCTGCTGCCGGCGTTATGGGAATGAGATCATGAGATACAGTAACTGATGAGTCCGAGTGGGAAGCGCACGTGATCGTCCTATACGAAGGACGAACACTACGCACGCACACGTTGGCACAAGAACTGAAGCCTGAGGTTCTAACTACGAACGCCCGTTGTATTTAAGGTATTCTACGAGACGGTAAATCGTGATGATTGGGAACAAAGGGATAGAACGAGTGTCTTGCTACTGTGTAAGCTAACGCGCAGTAAATTAATCTACTAACATCTAATCAAATAACCCTTTAGTGTGGTATTGTGCACTCGATCGCGCACATGGCGCCGATCTTAGCGGCGATCTGGACAGCAAGTCATTGCCAATGTTTCCGGATCAGCAGCAAGCACAAGCATGATGCTCTCCAATCACTTGCCAGTGCTCTTTGCGCTTCCAGGTTCAAGTGAGGCAATTCAGGCAATAATACCGCTAACAGTAGGAAAGTGCCAGTGGTGAGTTACTGACTCACTAGCTACGGTGCCAGTGCACCCAACTGAAAGCTCACCTGATCGTATTCAACACTGAACCACGCAAGTTGACGCAACCCGACCTCGGTTATGGCAAGAGTCGGCATGGTAGGACGGTCACGAGAAGCTGCTACAGTATTACTTGGTCATTAACGCATTAATTTTCTCAGCTCACAGGGCTTCAATAGCTTCAATTGCCGATGCACAAGACCAAGATCCGCGAAATGGCAGCCTCGCTGGAGTATATAAAGTAGAAGGATCCACTCTTGCTAGTTAGCCGCAATACATCTCTCTCCCTATTCCACTCCACTTGAACAAGCAACCACAGCACTCTCCGAACGAGTTCATTATATTCACTATGCGCCTTGGCATCACCCTGTCCTTTATCATTGTTGCATTCGCAACTTTTGTTGTGGCAACCGATTCGGCTAATGGTGGGAGGCTTCAGGGTGGGTTCCCTTCATTAACCAGACCTTGCTGCGAGAGTGCTCACTCTGCCCCATATCATTGACAGTTGGCAAGCGTGGCGTTGAGGACTTCAATTCAGCGCCTATGAAATAATCCTGAGTCACGCCCCCCCCAAGGGGTTATTGACCGCAAGCGAACAAACACAAGCCATGGAGAAGCAGATGTAGCTGGAAGTGTATATATAAACACATGTCTCTCTCTTAAACTTCTTGTTCCCGGTTGAAACTGATCTAGTTGTCGTATACCAATCCACCGTGTAACTCTTCAATCCCAAAATTTTCAACTTTTCTCCAACTTTTCAGATACTATCCGGCCATGATGAGCGTACTCGACTATTTTAGTTCTTCGACATGACTCCGGCAGGTTGTCTTCATCTATCCAGTCCTCAACGCGATTGACTTCAAGTTAATCACGTCCACTGCGTCGGCATTATTCCATACTTATTAATAAGACACAAAGTGCATGGCACCTTATCGTTTTGATTATGGGTCCATTTGTGATTATCAGACCAAGGCGGCAGGGCATGAAATTGACAGTAAAGAGGGGAACTGAAGAGGAGTCTGAAAGATGAGAATTGTTGCAAGAGTCAGAGTAAGATCGCCTTTTTGCGTCGACTGCGTGTCCATAACAGTGGTAATAGTAACATTTCGCTGCTCAGGCCGTGGTTTGGTTAGCTCATGTTGTGCGTACGTTTTGTGCGAATGGTTACGTTTAATATGAAGAAACGGAGCGAGAGAGAGAAACGGATGACGTTGGGCCGGCCACGGAGATGAGGCAGAGAGGCGAGACAAGGGACAACGACAGAGGGAAGGGTCAGCTTGAAGCCTGAGCGTGAAAGAGCATACAAGCTCGAAAAAAGGACATGGCATCCAGACAAGCTGAAAGCAATGAGCGTTACTCAGAGTGTCCCGGGCCGGGATAACAGTGCCATTTGTCATGTAGTCCCTGTTTTAAGGCACGTTGAACGATGAACGATGAACGCCGCATCCACATCCAACACCTTCACGCGTGCGATCGCTCAGTCGAACAGCCTGGCTACGGATATGGAAATAAGAGCATGTATCCTTCCGGGTAACTGATTGCAGATCATCTTCCTCGCGCCATTTACTGCCGCTATCGTTATCCTCCATCTCAGAAGCTCTGCTAGCCATCGTTCGAGTCTCTCTCCGGCTGAGGCACCAAAAGGTCGGTGCAACCGCTGTTCTTGCTTCTGAAGTACTAGTATATATCGTGTAATTATTGAATATTGCTGAGCTGTCGGGGTAATGCGTGTAGGCCAGCAGATACTGATCGAGCAAAAAATTGTCGCTGATCACTGATCAGATCACAAGGAATGCCTGAGTCAGATATGCCTCGGTCGGCGGCCATTTGCGTCAAATGTCATATTATATGCCTTGAAGCCACCTTCCTTGCGTAATCTAGTGTGCGAGGACCAAGGAACCGCAAATTTTGGGGTGGATTGCTTTGAAGCGATGCCAGTGGTGAACACCGTCCAGCCAATAACTTGAAGTGGCGTGGAAAAGCCTGCTCTATCGGATAGTTTACTGAGGACTGAGGGGGACTCCGAGTCAACTCGCCTAGATGAGCAGCCTGCCAGAGTCGGAGTGGGGATGTTTATCCTGCAATGCCACT
>QLPC01001881.1:0-13335 GCA_003314055.1 Lactifluus hygrophoroides | reverse complement strand
GGCTCTGTCGATGGCTCGGGCGACGAGTTCCTTAGGGAGTTCTGGGAGCACTCGTTCGACGTGTGAGTCGACTGCGAAGCGTGCGGTGTCTGCATTGAGGACTGGGGATGGAGGGACTTCCTCTTCAGTCCGGTCATGTTCGTGGATGCAGTCTGCGGCGCAGACGCCTTCTTCGTGTTGCGCGATGAGGATGGTGGAGTTGATGTCGAGGACGCATTGTTCTGGGGATCCATAGCTGATATCGGACATGGGTGAGAATGTTAGAGTGGAAAGATAGGAGTGGAAGTGGGGGGTGATGGAAAGATGGTGAATTTACCCCCTTCTTAAGAGGGGCGACGGCCTCGGCGCTTGGGAACGGGGTTCCTTCGGTGGAAGTCTGCGATAAGGTCAGGTGCATGGAGGTCAACGTCATTGATCCATGAGTTTTCGGACTGTGGGTAACCTTTCCAGCTAATAAGGTATTGTCGCCGTTTCTGTCGTCCGAAAAGCCTCGTGTTGAGCACCTGGTCCACTTCCCATTCTTCTTCGTCATTGATAAGGTCAGGAGGGGGTCGGTCAAAGTTTGCGCCATGTTCCTCCATCTCCTTATAAGGTGTCAATAGGTTTACATGGAAGACGTCGTGAATCTTCCAATGTGAAGGGAGTTCTAGACGATAGGCCACCTTGCCTACACGTTGCGTGACTTTGAAAGGTCCATGACGTCTGGGGGCCAGTTTGAGGGTCGGGTGGTGTGTTTTGAGATTCTTCCCCTCGAGCCAAACCTGGTCACCTGTCTGGAACGTTGTTTTGGGGTGGTATTCTTTGGCCTCCTCGTGCAGTCTAGTGGTGTCTCGCCTAGCCTTCTGGATCTGGTCCAGCCTCTCCTGGACCTTGGGAATGTCTGATGGTCCTGAGTCGAAGCGGACTTCAGGTTGATAACCGATAAGGAGTTGATGGGGAGAGTAGCCAGTCTTTTCGTGCGGCCAAGTGTTGTGGGTGAATTCCGCGAGTGCCAGATATTCACTCCACCTCTCTGGTTTGTTGGAGACCCACAGTCGAAGGTATTGTTCAAGCCACTGGTTCATCCTTTCGCTTTGTCCGTCAGTCTGGGGGTGATAGGCTGTAGAGATGTTCTGAGTAATCCCCATGAGGCGACAGAGTTCTTTGGCAAAGTTTGATGTAAATCGAGGGTCTCTATCGGATATGATCCGGGTGGGGAGTCCAAACCAGGGTACCAAGTGGCGAAAATACCGCTCTGCTACCCCTTCCGCGGAGATTTCCGTGGTGCAGGGGATGAATTTAGTCGCCTTTGAGCATCCTTGGTCGACGATGGTCAGGATGGCGTTGTACCCATGACTGAGGGGTAGATCCATGATGAGATCCATAGATACACTCCGGAAGGGACCCAGGTCCGGTTGTACGTCCAGATTGTAGGTTGATGCTTTGTGCATACCAGTCCTAGTCTTGTTGGCTTGACAGACGGCGCATCCCTGGACATAGCCTTTTACGAAATGGTTGATGTCGTCGCCTTCATACCTCCGTTTCAACAGTGCCTTAGTTTTCTCAATTCCTGGATGTCCCGCCGTGGGGTGGTCATGGAAGCGAGCTAGGATCGCTCTGCGTTCCCCTAGTTCATCTGGGAAGGTCATTTTGGCAAAGCGGAATTCTGGTAGGAGCGTGGTGGCTTTGTTGTCGTCCTGTCCTTCGTTTTCCTCGAATGGTCTCGACAGGAAGTCTGCTACTACATTTTGCTTGCCTGGTTGATGGTCAATAACGAAGTCGTAGTTGGCCATGACCTTCATCCACCTTGCTTGCCTTCGGTTCAGATCTTGGGGTTTTCGGAAGTATTGGAGGTTGTCGTGATCTGCCCTGACACGTACTTGATGCCTCGCGCCTAATAGGTATCTCCTCCAATGCTTCATCGCTTCAATGACCGCCATCAGCTCTCTGTCATAGACGTCCCAATTTCTCTGTTGGTCGCTGAAGGTCTTGGAGAGGTAGGCAATGGGTCTGAGTCTTCCCTTATCGTCTTGTTGTTGAAGGACCGCTCCAAGTGCATAGCCAGAGGCATCTGTGTTCACCACGAATGGTTTCTCGAAGTCGGGTTGTTGGAGAACCGGGGCGACGGTGGTCCTCGTGATAAGTTCCTTGAACGCCTCTTCGTGTTCCGAGTCCCAATGGAAGCGTGTCCCTTTATTCAACTCCGCAACCAGGCGGTTTAGTGGTCTTGCCACAGAGCTGAAGCCTGCGATGTATCTCCTGTAGAAGTTGAGGAAGCCTAAGAAGGAGCGTACTTCCTTCAAGTTGCGGGGTCGTTTCCAATTCCTGATTCCTTCTACCTTGACAGGGTCCATAGCGATTCCTCCGGGCTTTACTATCATTCCCAGGTACTCGACTTCTGGTACTTCGAAGGTGCACTTGCTCGGTTTGAGGTATAATTCGTTGTCTTGTAGAGTCTGAAGCACCTCTCGTACCTTGCGTCGGTGGAATTCCATGGAATTGGGTGTGTGGATGAGGATATCATCCATATACACCGTTACATGTCTGCTGTCGATGTGTTCTCTGAAGAGATGATTCATCATGGCCTGGAAAGTGGCTGGCGAGTTGGTGAGTCCGAAGAACATCACCAGGGGTTCGAAAGAGCCTGAGGACGTCTTGAAGGCTGCTTTCCACTCGTCTCCCTCTTTGATTCTGATGTTGTTATACCCCCACCTGACGTCCAGCTTCGTATAGAGTTTGGAGGGACGGTCCGGGTGGAGGTTCAGGCGGTCGAAGAGTTCGTCTATGAGGGGGAGGGGGTAGTTGTTGCGTCGAGTATGTTTATTAAGTTGTCTGTAGTCGATGATGGGTCTCTTTGATCCATCTTTCTTGGTAATGAAGAACAGGGGTTCTACGTAGGGTGATTTGGATGGTTGGATAGTCCCTCTGTCTAGGTGTTCCTTTAAGAATGCATCTCACACTTTATCTTCTTCTCTGGTGAGGGGGTAGGCCTTACAGTCTAAAGTCGAGGGTGCACTGGGAAGGAGTTCGATGGCGTGGTCCCAGGGTCGGGTAGGGGGGAATTTCTTCGATTCCTCGTCGCTAAATACCTTCTCAAAGTCCCAATAGCTTTTGGGGACGATTTCTCTCCAATCTCTCCTTGTTTTATCGTGGGCTTGTTTGGCCAGCTGCTGGGCAATGGTGGTCTTTCTCCATTCTAGTCCTATCGTCTCCCCCTTCCTCAACCATGGTTGGTTTTTAATGGAGACAGAATGGAGTCCTGCCACCTTGACTTCTTTACTGGGTGGTGGTGCCGCTGCTCCTGCTGTTTTGATAATGAGGGCAGCGTCCATAGTTCCCTGAGCCCAGTTAGGTCGTGGGTTTGCCGCTACCAGCCAGGGATATCCTAACACCATTTGATCCTTTCCCATATCGGCTACATAGAATCTGAGGGTGTGAGTCACTTCTCCAGTGGTGACTTTGAGGTCTACGTATTTGTCCACGATTCCTCCCTTGTTTGTTGTTCCATCGGCATTGTGCAGCAATTTAGGACACCACAACGGCCTTGTCCCGAGTCCATGTTCTTTGACGAACAGTTTTGAGATGAAATTGCCGGTGGCTCCACTGTCCACAAGGGCCACCAGATCTGCCTCTTTCAACGCGGTGTGAAAACGAACCAGAAGTCACATACTATTGAGTCTGGGTAGAAATACATCGCGTTGAAACATAGCTCGAATAAAGGCCTTCCTATTCAAGCTTTCTGAAAATCCTGTCCTCCTTCGGCGCTCTCCCACCTCTTCTGTAATTCTTCATAAGTCGCTAGGTCGCAGGAACGTAAATATTCGAAGACTTGGTCCGTAGACAAGGTGGATGACGTGGTGGAGCTGCCAGCGTCGCTGGTAGTGTCGCTAGTGTCCATCTTCGACGCTTGCATGGCCTTGGGACGTGGTCCTTTAAACAAGGGACAGTTGCATTTAATGTGTCCTTGTTTTTTGCATAGGAAGCACCTCCCTTCGGCCTTGAGTTTTTGAGCATCCACTTCGGTGATACCGCGGAGGGCGTCTACTTGCATAGCGTCAGGATGGTTAGGCGGCGTTCTGTATTGTCAGTTGCTTTGATTTTGGAAAAACGGCCTGGGCGGTCCTCCCCTCTGGCCCCCGCGTCTGAAGAAGTTCCTCTGGGGGTGGTAGGGCTCCAACTCTGAGAGCTTGGCTTGTTTGTTACGCGCCAGGGTACATATCTGTTCCCAGGTATGTATGTTCACATCCGCGAGTCCGATTTCGCGGTGCAGTGCCCAAGTCAATCCTCTTTTGAAGATGTCGTGTACCGCTTCATTATCAAGGGGATAGTTGGCTTTCCTTGCTAACGCCGCAAAGGTACTGATGTAATGATCTATATCCTGTCCTTGCATCTTGAGCTTCTGGAGCGCGGTGGCTGCGTTAGTAGCAGCATTGACATCCATCCAGTCTTGTTCGAAGTTGGACCTGAACTCGTCCCATACAGTGACGTGGGGTGGGGTAGGGACTGGTCTGAGCAAGATCCATTCGATCTTCTGGTGCTTCCATTCAGCGGTAGCTGGTCCACGGATATATGTGAGGGCATGCGCCACTTTCCTATAGGGGTCTCGCATGACGGCGGTGTCTTCGTTGGTGAATTGGTAAAGGATGAGTGCTTCCATCCATGCGTCAGCCAAGGGGCGTTCCCCTTCGAATGGCGGTGGTGGGGCCCCTTCCATGTGTCCATTTCCAGGTGGCGCAACGCCTTGTTGTCCCGGGGCGTTTCCTCCTGGTCCTCCTGGTCCTCCCGGTCCTCCTGGTCCTCCCGGTCCTCCTGGTCCTCCCGGTCCTCCTGGTCCTCCTGGTCCGGGGTTGGGAGGTGGGGCGCCGCCGCTTGATCCGCCACTGCCTCCTGGATGCGTACCGGTACTGAGAGGGTTAAGCATCAAATTGGCGGCGGTCTGGACCTGTGTAGGGATAATAGTGGTAGTACTAGTCATTCTGGGGTTTTCGGGAGTGTCAGAGTCACTCTCTGGATCTTCTGGGGTGTCAGCATCGTCGGGGTCGGTGCTAGCAGGTCGTGGAGTGTCTTCTCCTTCTTCCAACGCTTGCAGTAGGGGTTGAACGTCGAGTGTCGTGAGTTCTTCGGGTTCTATTTGAAGGAGGTCTGGGTTGTAGGTACTTGGTGCAAGTCTAGTAGCTTCTCCTTCCTCGTCGTCGTCGTAGTCGCCTTTGTCTTGGTGGTAGTATTTCTCGAACTCAAACCAGAGTCCGTAGGCGAATGTGAGAGGGAATAGTCCTTCGTCTGAGAGGGTGTACCAACCGCTCCACCTGACGATGTGTCCTTCGACGTCGGTTCCTTTCTTCAAATGATAGACAGCCCTCTGTCCCTTCCAATGTATAATGCGTCCTTTTGGAACGTCTTTGGGTCCCGCGCTAGGACACAGAAATGGGAGTGTGGGGTAGGAGGGTCTTTGTCCAAAGTCGGGGTCCCTCTGGGGCTGTTTCCCTTTTCTTGACCTCGGTGCCAGGATTGAGGTCTGTTCTAATGTCACGCCTAAGTCCTGAGCGTGTCCACAAGTCTAGCAAGGACTCGGTACGTCCTCTGACTTGTCTTTAGTCTGTTCCAAGCGAGGTCAAGCAATAAGCTTGAGGAGCGAGGGTTCACACAATGAGAGGGATGACTTAGAAAGTATATCCACGAAGAGAACAGACCTAAGGCTACCTAGAGACGTCACAAGTCCTTAAGTAGTCTACAGTACGTCCACTGGCGCTCCTGAGGCCCTTCCAGTACGTTCCACTGCCTTCCACAGGTCTGTCCCATGATCCAGTATCTGCCGAGTCATAGATCCATATCCGGTATAGTACAGAGGCCTTCCGAGGCCTTCGAGTCATGAGATAAGGGTGCGCGTCATAGTCCGGTAAGTGGGGTACAAAGATAGAGGGCCTAGAGCCCTTACTGAGCGATAACGAGTCCATAAGATAGGTACCATAGGTAAGAGGGGTCAGAAGTCCATCGGCATGTAGATAACAAGATAGCCCTCCAGATGCGAGGGTAGTAACATGTCTGGGAAGAAAAGAACAGTTCATGGATCGCTAAGGCACCGTGACATTACCCCCTTCTTAGGCGCGACGCTCCGAGTCGCTGCGGTAGGAGTGGAGGGACCTGCTGGACGTGGGGGAAGAGGAGGAGGAGGGGTCGCTTACTGTCTGCATCTCCCACAACTGTTCCTTATGTGGTTTGGTGGGACGTCCTGCTGCGTCGAGGCGGGCGAGGAACATCCTCCTTGCGTGGTCGTTTGCTTCTGTGGATCGGAACTTCATCCTTCCCGCTTCCTTCAGATGGGGGTATAATTTGGCGTAGGCGTGCGTCGACTTGAGCCTGTTGAGGGAGTCCTTCATCCTTTCTCTCCTAACCGCCACCTGTGAGCGTGCTACCGACGCCTTGTTAGTGGCGATGCGGGCCTGTCGACGCCAATACCTCTCCTCCTCCATGGCCAAGCCGTATCCTTCCGAGGCTTCTCTGAACCAGATGACTTCTCCCCTGAGGTAGGGGTCCTTCTGCATCCTCAATGCTTGGTCGACGAAGTACTGGTGACTGTCACGGCCGCGTTCTCCCTCGAGGAGCCTTTGCTGGTGTGCTGTGAGGGCCGGGCCTGGTTCTGCTTCGGCGGTGGCATATATAGGGGTCCTCCAGATGGGGTGGCCGGCCCCCATGGTAAGTCGGAGATGGGGGGCGTTGTGTGTGAAGTCTAGAGCTATATACTCGGTGGGGCATAAGGCCCCCGATGAGTCAGGGATAAGTCGGGTGCAATAGGAGGGGTTATGGACACTGTTGGTCAGGAATGGGCGTTGGGGATGGTCTCTGGTGTGGTTGAGACGTAGGGGTAGTGTCCCAGGGGTGTCTAGCTTTAGAGCATCCTGCGCCGGTGGTGTGGTGGGTTCGTCTTCGTCTTCGACTTCCATGGAGAGGTCGATGACGACTGTGTTTTCTGTAGTCGGGGGTGGAGGTTCAGGGTGTGGTGTTTTGATCCGCAGAGGGATAGGGATAGGGGCAGGGGAGGGGGACCGTTCTGGGGACTTAGGAGAGTACTCTTCATCACTCCAGTACACAGCCGGCGTCTTCTGGGCGTCCCGGCGTCTTCTGACTTCGTGCTTTAATTCACTGATCCTGTTTTCGATGTCGTTCTGGGTCAGTGTCTTGATTTTCCCTACCGTGCTTTGTCGGATGGCTGGGAGGTGTCTGTCGTAGGATCCGTGGTTGTCCCATCTTCTGGCGGCCATTTCAGCTCTAAGGACACCGACCTCCGCTTCTCTGGTTGATGGGGGGGTGTCTTTACTATCCTGTAACGCCTGGACAATACTCCTGAGGTGGACGTCGAGGGTGTGGAAGGGCAAGGATGGGGGTGTCCATGCTGGACTTCCCCAGGGCTTGGCGGGTCGAAGATTGTCCTGTACGTGGGTCTGTGGGATCTGGGGAGAGGGAGGAGGCGAGTCACCGCTTGGCTGTCCTCTATCCGTCTCCACGACGGATACTCGTCCTCTGGCATTACTCTCATCCCCCATGGTGTGTCTATAAAGATCTTGGATCGCTTTGGTGGAGATGGTGAGGACTCTATCGTAAGTCTGCTCGTGGGTCTCGTCACCTCTAGGGTGGAAGAAGGCTCTGTCGATGGTTCGGGCGACAAGTTCCTTGGGGAGCTCGGGGAATACTCGTTCAACGTGTGAGTCGACTGCGAAGCGTGCGGTGTCTGCATTGAGGACTGGGGATGGAGGGACTTCCTCTTCAGTCCTGTCCTGTTCATGGATACAGTCTGCGGCGCAGACGCCTTCTTCGTGTTGCGCGATGAGGACGGTGGAGTCGATGTTGAGGATGCGTTGTTCTGGGGATCCATAGCTGATATCGGACATGGGTGAGGATGTTAGAGTGGAAAGACGGGGGTGGAAGTGGGGGTGATGAAAGGATGGTGAATTTACCCCCTTCTTAAGAGGGGCGACGGCCTCGGCGCCTAGGAGCGGGGTTTCTTCGGTGGAAGTCTGCGATAAGGTCAGGTGCATGGAGGTCAACGTCATTGATCCACGAGTTTTCGGACTGTGGGTAACCTTTCCAGCTAATAAGGTATTGTCACCGTTTCCGTCGTCCGAAAAGCCTCGTGTTGAGCACCTGATCCACTTCCCATTCTTCTTCGTCATTGATAAGGTCAGGAGGGGGTCGGTCAAAGTTTGCGCCGTGTTCCTCCGTCTCCTTATAAGGTGTCAGTAAGTTCACGTGGAAGACGTCGTGGATCTTCCAATGTGAAGGGAGTTCTAGGCGATAGGCCACCTTTCCTACACGTTGCGTGATTTTGAAAGGTCCATGGCGTCTGGGGGCCAGTTTGAGGGTCGGGTGATGTGTTCTGAGATTCTTTCCTTCAAGCCAGACCTGGTCACCTGTCTGGAACTCTGTTTTGGGGTGGTATTCTTTGGCTTCCTCGTGCAGCCTAGTGGTGTCCTGCCTAGCCTTCTGGATCTGGTCCAGTCTCTCCTGGACCTTGGGTACGTCTGATGACCCTGAGTCGAAGTGGACTTCAGGCTGATAGCCGATAAGGAGTTGATGGGGAGAATAGCCAGTCTTTTCGTGTGGCCAAGTATTGTGGGTGAATTCCGCGAGTGTCAGATATTCGCTCCACCTTTCTGGCTCATTGGAGACCCACAGTCGAAGGTATTGTTCGAGCCACTGGTTCATCCTTTCGCTTTGTCCGTCGGTCTGGGGGTGATAAGCTGTAGAGATGTTCTGAGCAATCCCCATGAGGCGACAGAGTTCTTTGGCAAAGCCCGATGTAAATCGAGGGTCTCTATCGGATATGATCCAGGTGGGGAGTCCAAACCAGGGTACCAAGTGGCAGAAATACCGCTCTGCTACTCCTTCGGCGGAGATTTCCGTGGTGCAGGGGATGAATTTAGTCGCCTTTGAGCATCCTTGGTCAACAATGGTCAGGATGGCGTTGTACCCATGACTGGGGGGTAGATCCATAAAGAGATCCATAGATACACTCCTGAAGGGACCCAGGTCCGGTTGTACATCCAGATTATAGGTTGATGCTTTACGCGTGCCAGTCCTAGTTTTGTTGGCTTGACAGACGGCGCATCCCTGGACATAGCCTTTTATGAAATGGTTGATGTCGTCGCCTTCATATCTCCGTTTCAACAGCGCTCTAGTTCTCTCGATTCCTGGGTGTCCCACCGTGGGGTGGTCATGGAAGCGAGCTAGGATCACTCTGCGTTCTCCTAGTTCATCTGGGAAGGTCATTTTGGCAAAACAGAGTTCGGGTAGGAGCGTGATGGCCTTGTTGTCGTCCTGTCCTTCGTTTTCTTCGAATGGTCTCAACAGGAAGTCTGCTACCACATTTTGCTTGCCTGGTTGATGGTCAATGACGAAGTCGTAGTCGGCCATGACCTTCATCCACCTTGCTTGTCTTTGGTTCAGATCTTGGGGTTTTCGGAAGTATTGGAGGTTGTCGTTGTTACGATACGTATTGGACTTATTTTCTTTTCTTCTGACTGTGCACCTTCCCTCCACTTGACCCCATGACCGCTCCACTTACCGCACAGCCTTCCACATCATCATGACATCGTTACTCCACTCTTACTCATCCGACTCCACTTGCTACTAAGAGGCCCCACTATGACCTCATTTTACTCCGCTACACTCTTATGACATCACTGTACCAATAGTTATATAAACCTGTAGGATACTACTGTGTACTGCAGATTAGTCCTTCTCAATAAACAGGACTTGTTACTCGAACTCTTCTACTGGGTGCCCGCATTCCAGTTCCTCCTTTTCATCTTGTGAACCACCCGAACTCTTGCTCTTAACTTGAGCACCGATTGATACTTGCCTCTGTCAAAAGCCAGAAGTACAAGTCGTACAGAAGGGAACGTCCTACCCTAACAGTCGTGATCTGCTCTGACACGTACTTGATGTCTTGCGCCTAGTAGGTATCTCCTCCAATGCTTCATCGCTTCGATGACTGCCATCAGTTCTCTGTCATAGACGTCCCAATTCCTTTGTTGGTCGCTAAAGATTTTGGAGAGGTAGGCAATGGGTCTGAGCCTTCCCTTATCGTCTTGTTGCTGAAGGACTGCTCCGAGTGCATAACCAGAGGCATCTGTGTTTACCACGAATGGTTTCTCGAAGTCGGGTTGTTGGAGAACCGGGGCGACGGTGGTCCTCGTGATAAGTTCCTTGAACGCCTCTTCGTGTTCCGAGTCCCAATGGAAGCGCGTCCCTTTATTTAACTCTGTGACCAAGCGGTTTAGCGGTCTTGCCACGGAGCTGAAGCCTGTGATGTATCTCCTGTAGAAGTTGAGGAAGCCTAAGAAGGAGCATACTTCCTTCAAGTTGCGGGGTCGTTTCCAATTCCTGATTCCTTCTACCTTGACAGGATCCATGGCGATTCCTCTGGGCTTTACTATCATTCCCAGGTACTCGACTTCTGGTACTTCGAAGGTGCATTTGCTTGGTTTGAGGTATAGTTCGTTGTCTTGTAAGGTCTGAAGTACCTCTTGTACCTTGCGTCGATGGAACTCCATGGAGTTGGGTGTGTGGATGAGGATATCGTCCATGTACACTGTCACGTGTCCGCTGTCGATGTGTTCTCTGAAGAGATGGTTCATCATGGCCTGGAAGGTGGCCGGTGAGTTGGTGAGTCCGAAGAACATCACCAAGGGTTCGAAAGAGCCTGAGGACGTTTTGAAGGCCGCCTTCCACTCGTCTCCCTCCTTGATTCTGATGTTATTGTACCCCCATCTGACGTCCAGCTTCGTATAGAGTTCGGAGGGACGGTCCGGATGGAGGTTCAGGCGGTCGAAGAGTTCGTCTATGAGGGGGAGGGGGTAGTTGTTACGTCGCGTGTGTTTGTTAAGCTGTCTGTAGTCGATGATGGGCCTCTTCGATCCATCCTTCTTGGTAATGAAGAACAGGGGTTCTACATAGGGTGATTTGGATGGTCGGATAGTTCCCCTGTCCAGGTGTTCCTTTAAAAACGCGTCTCGCGCCTTATCTTCTTCTCTGGTGAGGGGGTAGGCTTTGCAGTCTAAAGTCAAGGGTGCAGTGGGGAGGAGTTCGATGGCGTGGTCCCAGGGTCGGATAGGGGGGAATTTCTTCGACTCCTCGTCGCTGAACACTTTCTCAAACCTCCAATAGGCTTTGGGGACGATTTCTCTCCAATTCCTCTTTGTTTTATCGTGGGCTTGTTCGGCCAGTTGTTGGGCAATGGTGGTCTTTCTCCATTCTAGTCCTATCGTCTCCCCCTTCTTCAACCATGGTCGGTTTTTAATAGAGACGGAATGGAGTCCTGCCACCTTGACTTCTTTACTGGGTGGCGGCGCCGCTGCTCCTGCTGTTTTGATAATGAGGGCAGCGTCCATAGTTCCCTGAGCCCAGTTAGGTCGTGGGTTTGCTGCCACCAGCCATGGGTATCCTAACACCATTTGATCCTTTCCCATATCGGCTACGTAGAATCTGAGGGTGTGAGTCACTTCTCCGGTGGTGACTTCGAGGTCCACGTATTTGTCTACGATCCCTCCTTTGTTTGTTGTCCCATCAGCATTGTGCAGCAACTTGGGACGCCACAACGGTCTCGTTCCGAGTCCATGTTCTTTGACGAATAGTTTTGAGATGAAATTACCGGTGGCTCCACTGTCCACAAGGGCCACCAGATCTGCCTCTTTCAACGCGATGTGAAAACGAACCAGAAGTCGCATGCTATTGAGTCTGGGTAGAAATACATCGCGTTGAAACATAGCTCGAATAAAGGCCTTCCTATTCAAGCTTTCTGAAAATCCTGCCCCCCTTCGGCGCTCTCCCACCTTTTCTGCAATTCTTCATAAGTCGCTAGGTCGCAGGAACGTAAGTATTCGAAGACTTGGTCTGTAGACAGGGTGGAGGATGTAGTGGAGCTCCCAGCGTCGCTGGTAGTGTCGCTAGTGTCTATCTTCGATGCTTGCATGGCCTTGGGACGTGGTCCTTTAAACAAGGGACAGTTGCGTTTAATGTGTCCCTGTTTTTTGCACAGGAAGCACCTCCCTTCAGCCTTGAGCTTTTGAGCATCCACTTCGGTGATACCGCGAAGGGCGTCTACCTGCATAGCATCGGGGTGATTGGGCGGTGTCCTATACTGTCGGTTGCCTTGGTTTTGGAAGAATGGCCTGGGCGGTCCTCCCCTCTGGCCTCCGCGTCTGAAGAAGTTTCTCTGGGGGCGGTAGGGCTCCAACTCTGAGAGTTTGGCTTGTTTGTTACGCGCCAGAGTACATATCTGTTCCCAGGTATGTATGTTTACATCCGCGAGTCCGATTTCGCAATGTAGCACCCAAGTCAATCCTCTTTTGAAGATGTCGTGTACCGCTTCGTTATCAAGGGGATAGTTGGCTTTCCTCGCTAATGCCGCAAAGGTACTGATGTAATGATCTATATCCTGTCCTTGCATTTTGAGTTTCTGAAGCGCGGTGGCCGCGTTGGTAGCAGCGTTGACATCCATCCAGTCTTGTTCGAAGTTGGACCTGAATTCGTCCCACACAGTGACGTGGGGTGGGGTAGGGACTGGTCTGAGTGAGATCCATTCGATCTTCTGGTGCTTCCATTCAGCGGTAGCTGGTCCACGGATATATGTGAGGGCATGCGCCACTTTCCTGTAGGGATCTCGCATGACGGCGGTGTCTTCGTTGGTAAATTGGTAAAGGATGAGTGCTTCCATCCACGCGTCAGCCAAGGGGCGTTCCCCTTCGAATGGTGGCGGTGGGGCCCCTTCCATGCGTCCGTTCCCAGGTGGCGCAACGCCTTGTTGTCCTGGGACGTTTCCTCCTTGTCCTCCGGGTCCTCCTGGTCCACCCGGTCCACCTGGTCCACCTGGTCCTGGGTTGGGAGGTGGGGCTCCGCCGCTTGATCCGCCACCACCTCCTGGATGCATACTGGTACTAAGAGGGTTAAGCATCAAGTTGGCGGCGGTCTGGACCTGTGTAGGGATAATAGTGGTAGTACTGGTCATTCTGGGGTTCTCAGGAGCATCAGAGTCACTCTCTGGATCTTCTGGGGTGTTAGTGTCGTCGGGGTCGGTGCTAGCAGGTTGTGGAGTGTCTTCTCCTTCTTCTAGCGCTTGCAGTAAAGGTTGAACGTCGAGTGTCGTGAGTTCTTCGGGTTCTACTTGAAGGAGGTCTGGGTTATAGGTACTTGGTGCAAGTCTGGTAGCTTCTCCTTCTTCGTCGTCGTCGTAGTCGCCTCTGTCTTGGTGGTAGTATTTCTCGAACTCAAACCAGAGTCCGTAGGCGAATGTGAGAGGGAATAGTCCTTCGTCCGAGAGGGTGTACCAACCGCTCCACCTGACGATGTGTCCTTCGACGT
>QLPC01001880.1:0-34015 GCA_003314055.1 Lactifluus hygrophoroides | reverse complement strand
GGGAAAGTCGAGAGTTGTGATCGACACTTCACTAGTCTTGTTATGTCCAGCGTGTATAAGTTCCAGCGTTTCCTGCGCCGTGTGAGAGTCATTCTCGTTGCGGAGCTGAATGTACAAACCTGTGGCTGAGCGAGCATGTCCACGAGCCAACTGCATACCATGCCGTCCGTGCTGCTGGTGATGAGGTTGTGCGCGTTTTGGGTACCAACCATTTGCATCGCATAAACTGGGTGTGTGTGCCCTGCCGCTGATAATGGGGTCTTTAGAACAGGTAGATGTTTCGATCTTGTATCCCAGAGCAATATCTGCCCTGAATATGTTCCCCCGAATATGAGATTCGCATGGAAGGGCGAGAATGTAACTGAAAGTACATCAGACTGTCATTCTGGTCAACGAGGCTCGAATGCAACTTATTAGGATAGATCGCACACCTGGGAATGGAACACGAATTCTGGTCGCTCTAGTAAGTGTAGGTTCCATACGGCCACAATGCCATCAGGCTCGTTGACCGCCGCAACGTTCTTGTTGTATGATGCAAGGCTGAGTTCCGGAAACTGCAATCAACACAATAAGTAGACAGAGCGATCCTGTAACTAGCACAGACCTTGGGTGACCAGTCCACATCCGTGATATCTCGATTCTTACAATATCGTTCGTCCCAGAACGAGCATACTCGTTTCACACGCTTGCCTTCGGAGTCATCACTGCGATAGTAAATCACCACTAGGCTGATAGAGCTGCGCGATAAAGAACTCACCCCCCGGTCTCTGCCCCAGAAGTGTAATCGCGAATGTAGTCGTAGTTATCGTTAAGAGCTCGTTGAACGATCTTTGAAGATTGCTCCACGAAATCCAAGAATTCCGGAGCGGCGAGAATGCTAGTTTTTTCCTCTTCCGTCAAATCTACGCGAACATTCAACGGAGGGAACAGACAGAGGGGAATGTGAACGGACCCCGGATTTCCTCTTCGATCTCGCGGTCTAGCGTCGCGCTCTCTTCTTCGAGCCTTTCCAACATCCGCTCTGGATCCACGGTGACCTCACGCTCGCGGACGATAGGCTCTTTGGTATCTCCTTCTGAAGCGGTCCCATCGTCCGAGTCGAGGTCTACAGTCTGGATTTCCTTGTTATATGTGACACGCTCCTATGAACAAGGAATGTTTAGCTGGAGATACCATTGAAGATGGAGCAGCGCACCCGCTGTGGAAGTTCAAACAACTCCTGTTGCACATCAATCAAGTCCGGAATGAATCTCGGGGTCATTGGACTGTGTCATAAATCATGAACGTGAATTTCCAATGGCTGTTTGAAACCGAACTACACGCACGCACCGATCGACTACTATCTCAGTCGCAGACTGTACAAGTGTCGCGCCAACACTTGCCCTGTCTGATCCTGCACTGCTTATGCGGCTCACTCTTCCAGAAACGCGGAGCGACGTTGGCCCTGGAAGGTCAGAGAGGCCGAACGACGGAGTTCCAGGGACGGAGGATAAAGGGGTCAACTCTGGGCTGCGAGGGGTGAGAGCATCTTCCGGACCCAGGATTGAATGCAGAAGTGTGTTTACATCTGTCTGTGTTGGAGATTTGACGGGGGTCTAATAAAGAAGTCGAAAGTATGAGGCACTTCATGTATGATCCATCATTTGTAGCAAGCTGTCGACTGACCCCAGCTCGGCGTTCACTATCTTGCTTTTGCCTGGCCAGACGAGCCTGACGCAGCTCTTGAAGTTTGGCACGTTTGGCTTCGATTTCATCTCTAAGCTTGGCAGACATTAGACTTGCACTGAGCAGCGCAGCGGCTCGCACGCTCAGAAGGGGAAGATCACGTGAAACCGCGATGTTTACGCGATGTTTGGCTGGTTATCAAAGCCTGCTCTCAGCAGCTCTCAATGTCGCAGCCAAGAGAGGTCCCTTCACAAAAGAAGGGCGGTCGCAAGCGAAATGAAATTAATCTTATCTATGCAAATCCTCTTCCTATTGCCTTCACACAGATTGAGAACAGATTTATAGCCACGGCTTTGGGAATATTCGGCATATCGCCCACTCGAGTCCTGAATCCTCGATGCAAGGGCACATTCGATCCCACTACTCGCTCTGTATGGATAACCGATCAAAGTGACCGCATGATCCTTTGGAGGCGCGGTTTTTTTGGGAAGGGTAACCTCTCGCGCAGCGAGCCAAGTTGGCTTGTGAGGCAGTCCAATATCGCATCAGCTGCCGCGAGGCGTAAGCCCATATTCGTCTCCATGTTGATGGCTATGTGTGTTCACGGAATCTTCATTTAGAAAAAACCTCTGAGGAGGTGACAGCGAAGCGCAGAGCTGAACGAAAGCAGTTCAAGCTGGATAGAGCCCGAGCTATCGCGGCTGCTGCCGCAGAAGCGGAGGCAGCTTTTGCAGAAGGTCGCATAATCCCTGCAGAGGAAACAAAAGCATCTATACCGTCGGCCGCAACGTGGAAGCCTTCCCCTTCGACTGGGAATATGTCGTCCCCTTCCGAACATCTTCGGGAGGCAACAGACCTAGACTCCGAACCTTTGGAGGATATGGAACACATGCAACTCACATTGGCTGAAGCATTCTTTCTGACATGGGCTGTCGGTTGTCTGAATATTTATCACCCAATCGCGGTACGACCACAGCATATGTGCATGTTTAATGGACCCTGAAATGTTCACTTAGCTCGAGCCAATGACACTGCGCGAAATCTGGTTAGCATTTCAGACAGCTCATCTACCGCCTCCCCTTCAGGTTTCCCCATCTCAAGCGCAAGTCTTGCGCCCAGACAACCCCTTTTTAGTCAATTACGTCTTTCTCCACCATTATCGGTCCCTTGGCTGGGTCGTGAAGAATGGTGTGAAATTTTGTGTGGATTATCTTCTCTATAAGCGGGGGCCAGTTTTTCACCATGCTGAGTGAGTCAATTGCTGTGGCGGTGGTGTACCTGACAAACTGACGCATCATATCAGATTTGCCGTGGTTCTGATTCCCATCTACGAGGATCCAGAAGATGCGGAATCCTCGCCATTTGCACACTCAAATGTAGAGCCTTTCACATGGCAGTGGCTTAGCACGATCAACCGAGTCAATTCCCAGGTTCAAAAGGTGTGCTCCGATCGTTTCTTCTGAACTCTGGGAGAGACGAGGCTAATAGTACATGTATAAGACACTTGTCCTTTCGTATGTGACCATACCCCCGCTCTCACGGGTATCCACACCGGAGCTAGCTTCGCCAGCATGCCTCAAACTATATTCTATCAGGGAGATAGTCATGCGGAGATTTGTGCCGGCGAGAATGCGTGATTGACCGATAGTATTTGTAAAGAGTAGTACAGTACAGGGTATATTTTCTCATGAGGATGGCAGCTGTGGACAGAGTGATCGCTCCGCAGCAGTCGAGATGCGGTAATATCATCATATCCCCACGCCCAAAATCACTTTGATTTGATTTGTTCGTGATTTTTCACATTTGATGCTTATTATTATTGATGGGGTCAGGACCATCCCGACCACGACCATCCGTTGCCCAGTGGTCAATACAGTGACAACCTCCGGTCATCTTCTTGCTTCATGCTTTCACTTTAATGGCCGACCCTTACTCTCACATTTACGAGCGGGACGTCTCTCTTTCGCTCGATGGCCCTCACGCAATCAGGCAACCTCAGACGCTACCGCAGTTAGGCAAGAACAGCAACCATGTGGACTCCACAGACTCCAATCTCGCCCGCTACCTAGATACTACTACCACCGCCAGTCCTCTGGGCTTGATCCCCCCCACTGACCGTTTTGATGCATCCTCGTCGCAACCGTTGCAACCACTCCTTACCGATTCTCCGGACTCGCTACAAGCATCTTTCAGTAATTCCCGGAGGCTGCGCAAGGACAAATTGCGCATAGAGCTTGCCCCAGATCAGCCGCCGACCACTCAAGGTCGTCAACGGGCACGGGTGTTTGTAGCATGTCGTCAATGGTGCGCATCGTTGTTTTACGTTGATGGCCAGCTATGTCGTTCAACTGTCTCTAGCCGAGGACGTAAGATCCGTTGCGACGGTGCGAAACCGATCTGTTACCACTGTTCTCTACGCGAAGATAGCGAACAGTGCTCCTATGATACCCTACCCAAGCGTCGTGGGCCCGATAGGATTCAAGGTGCGCGTACTCGCGGTACAAGACCGAAGGATGGAAATGGAGATCCTCCAAAGCGCCGGCGTCGGCGTCCGACGACTGTCAACCAAGACAGCTCCCCTCAAGTGCCTGGTGAGTCTTATGGCATTGGGCGCATGCGTTATCGCTTATCCTCCAGCTGTCGGTACCTCGAAAGACCCGACTTACGTTGTCGACCCACAACAAAATAGCGTTCGCGTCCACACAGTAGGTCGCAATATATTTGAAGCCCTGGAAAGTAACGCACGGCTCAGCGTGGCCAACTCCCTCAACGAAATACTCACTTTCGAGCCCACAAGCGACCTACGTCCTGTGAGCACCATCATTTTACCGTGCTAGCGTAGCACTAATCGAATTTTTAGCTCCCTACCGTAAGAGACTTTGGACATGATCCTGAGGAGGAAGTGAGCCCTATTAGTGCTAGTGCTTCATATATTGAAGCGACACCTACCATCTATACTGCTTCCACGGAAGTCCAATGGAAGCAGGTGTCCAGCTACATTGCCCCCGATCCTTCGGTGCAATTCAGCCGCAAGATGTGGTGGGAACACCTCCTTTATCAGTATGCTGTATTCATGGGAGCCTTGTATGCCCCGTCACTTCTGGGCCAAGCACAGCGTGATGCTTGCTTCGGCCAAATCATCAAAGACGTCAAATTCATCCTCAGATCTTCATCCCCTTTCTTTTCGTTTTTGAACGTGCCTCGCTTCTACGGCAACTTTATGGATCCTATTCGCCGGACTTATATGCAGCCTAGTTTGGTACTTTCCTTGTTGGCCCTGTCCACATTTCTTCAAAGCTCAGAACGAACAGATTCAGAGGAAGGTCGCCGTACAGCGGTGCTGCTTCGGGACGAGGCCCAAGGAGCTCTGGAAGCAAGTCTACATGCCCGTGCCATCGATGAAGAACTGGCCCAAGCCGCATACGTGCGTCAATGCTTTTCATAGACGAGTTTAAAGCTGACAGTCGCTCTCAATCTCGAAGGTTCTCGCGTTATTTGAGGTCTGTGGGCATCATCAGCATCAGATGTCACGAGTCTATTCGTCACTACACATTCTCGACTCCATCATCCGTGTGCTAGGAATAACGTACCTAGATGCGGGCAACCCCACCGCTTCGACATTCCCTCGAAACGCTCTACCCGTTGTGGATGTTAGCTCCGTAGAATACTTTACCGCATCGCATCGCCACCCCGGATCGATGTCTGTGTCACTACCATCCATGCAACAGCATGTGCAACTGCAACAGCAAATTGCTATTGATCCCCCTGTCTTTCCGTTCCGCTGCTTTTGCGATGAGATCACACTCGGCCGTCTGTGGCCAGAAGCTCAAAGACACGTCCCGCTTTGGGTAGCTACACCCGCATGGAACAACGAATGGTCCGTGGGAGAGATCAAGAAGGAAGAGTGCCGACGGCTTTGTTGGAGTGCGCTGAGCCTCGTATCGGGGCACACCTCTTACGCGGCTGCCGTGAACTGGAGAAATCTAGAACTTTTCACGGTTGAACCATCCAATGTACGTGTCGTTCCCCAACTGGTCAATTTCACCTCAGCTAAGATTTCTCGTCTCACCTAAAGTATTCCATCTTCTTTCCGGGGGAGATGTTGCTACCATCACAGCCCGGACGTTTCGATACGATGGGTGGGAAAGACACGGTCTGGGCGCTCTATAATCGCGCGATGCTGCTTTGGAATGCATGTGTGCGAATACGTCACGATACAAGTATCAGCGACTTAGACAGGAGGGACTTTGCGATACGCGCATGGATGGAGACAGAGGCAATAGAGAAAGCGTTGGATCGGCACACATGCAGCATTGAAAGGGCGCACATGTTTCATGGTCGCGAGTTTTTATTCAAGTGCGTGGACAGCGCCTTCGTGGAGCCTTCCCCTTATATTGCACCCGTGCGGTTCCGCTGATCGGTTCCGATAACAGCACCCGGATGTGCATATCCTATGAATTTCAGAGATATATTCCCCATGTGTGAGTTATCTATCCCCCTGCCCCTTCAAACTCATCACCTGAAGCTGATCGCCTGACTTATTAATCAAAGGTTGATTGGACTGAACCGTCAAAAGTCAGAGGAATGGTGTAAGTAACTTAGCTCTTGGCGGTGTTATATTGCACCCGGATCATTCATATTCTGACGCTTCTGACGCAACGTTCACGATCCAGTGCGGGCCCAGGGCCAGCGTGCCAAGGCCGTCGTCCAACATATGCACACCATCACGGGCAACACCAGGCACACCCTCGCCCGGCGACCCTGGTTCCTATGGTGGTTCATGGGCCAAACCTCCCGGTAAGCCAAACCAAAAAAAAAAAAAAAAAAAGAATACCGCTTCTTCGCTTTTTTCCTGTTGGGTTGGGAGTAGTACTGGGCGCTTATCGCTGACAAATTCAAATTTCCTTTTAGCGCCCTCACCCTGTGGCAACACGACAATTCACTGACGATTGCGCTTGACGTGTGCAAGGCGTTCCTCGAACCTATCAAGTTCTTGACTAGCATTTATCCGGGTCCTAGTGCGTACCCACGCGTCGCGGCCCTAGTTCTAAACTTAGACCGTCCTTCTGATTTGCCCGTATTTTTATCCTTCAGTCCAACGTCTCCGGTTCGATGAGCTTCGAGAACGCGTTCGACGTGCGTTACTCGATGCAGAGGCCACTGGTAAGTATGTTCCGACTCCGATTGAGATGCTTTGATACGGCTTTTTCGTGCTCTGTTTGTCTTTCTTTGGTGCTGTCGGTACGAGTATCCCGGACGTGTGACGTACAACTGCGTTGTGTGTGTGTACACTCTCACGGCACATCGCAGCTTTAAGCTTATCTTATTTTGAAACATCCTCTTATCTCTTTGTGTATGTGCGCATGATTGCGCCCCAAGGATCGTGATTATTCAATGAAGTGTATAAATACAGCCCAGGAATATTGAAAAAGGAATAATGAAATAAAACGAGGTCGGAAAAGGGAACTAGCAAAGATTTGCTCATATTGCACCTTTGATCTGTACTCTGCTGTATTTCTCCTCTAGCACTGCCGGCATTTCCATGCCTGCTACCTTGCAATCCAAAATTTTTTCTGCGTCGAGACTGTTGGGATTGACGAAATGCGCTGCTCGATGTGACATTAGAAATTCGCGGACGTGACTGAGACTGTCGAATGCAAGTTCTTGGTGAACAAACGCTAGAGAAATACGCTGGTATCTATATCACGAGATCCGGATCAGTGATTGCATCAAGCAAAGGCATCAGACGCACGCTTTAGTCATGATGAGCAACGCACGAAGGCGTTCACGATCGACAAAATGATCCATGATATACGCGCCCATATTTGGCGCATTGAGATAGTACTCAAAGAAAGCGTGATAATTTCCGAGAGCAAGAGCGCGCTGCACGGCCAGTGCATGTTTTACCGCCGCAGATGCTTTCTGTTTGGACGTTAGCTGACTCACGTATAGATTTAATTCTGTGGTCACGGCGGCCAGGACAACGGCGTCAGACTACGCGCAGGATATTTACAACGATAAATGCGAACCACTTCTGTTGCGACCATGCAGTAGCATCAGGATGCGATAGGCGGTGAATTCCTCAACGTTCCCAGGGATGCCGAGTTCATATAAGCCCTTCAACGATGATTGGCATTGATTATACTCTACCATATCGGCCTGTGAGACAGAAACATCAGTAAAGTAATAGACGATATGAAAGCTTCATCTCACCACTTCCAAGGCCATTCGTGCGTGAATCTCATATACGGCAACCGAAAAATCGTTCTTAATTCGTTGGACCTGCAAACAGTTCAGAAGCTGGATTACCTGGCCGGTGCTCACGGAGCATAGTTCAACGCACGGTCAAGTCTTGTCTTAGACTCTTGAACTGACTGCATATCCAATGATAAGGGACCTTCTCTCGCCATCGCTTCTTGAGTTCTGTTAGTGTTTGTTGAAGGACATGGTACGGACGTATTTGATCAGGCTTTGGGTCCTAAAAAAAAGAAAAGAAAATTTCAGGCAATCCTGAAGGACAGGAGATCATGCGCACTGATGTTAAACGGAGGTAGTCCTTGAAAATCTCTTGAGACGTCCCGACAATGGTATGCTGATCCCAATTAGGCACATTCTGTGGAAATAGCGTCAGCATAGAAAAAAAGGTTTTACTTGAAGGCCGCTCACTGGATTCGCCTCCGGATCATCCGCATTCGCGAATGGTGTCGCAGAACGTGAGTGATTGACAAAAGGGTGAGCAGTGCGTTGAATAGCCCGGAGAGACGACGCCTGACCACCACTACTGTTTTGTTTCTGCTTCTCCAACTCGTGCTCGCGCCGGAAGCGCTCGGCACGCCTGTTGAGTGCCGCACGATCGCCTACATCCAGTGCAAGCGCTGTGGCAGATTTGTTTGCCTGATTCTTTTTGGCCTTCTTGGATTGACCTATTGGCAAGTCACTATCCACACAAAATGGAAATGTTAATGGCATCTGCGATAACGAAAATGAAACGAGTTTATACAGTTTGCGTTTCAAGTTGTAGTTAGTCATGACAGGCAAGGGCTTCGGCAATAAACTAGCGGGGGTCAAGCCAAGCATCAGCGTCGAAGGCCATAGAAAAACCCCGGAAAAAAGCACCTTTTGAGTTGCACTCCGGCCCAGTCTGTAGTCCACAGTGTTTTGGAACTATAAGCGTCAGAGATTACCTGGCGGAGCTCTGCCTGGGCCTCCTCGCGATTTCCGTCTGTCATCTGACCCAGGCATGATGCGACCCATTCTCTGAAAGAATTATGAGGTAAGGCAAGACAAGGTCATAATTTTTGACGAACTTGAGTTGTGGTGGCCATGACTCTGCAGACATAGTGGAGGAGGAACGAGCAATGAGAAATGAGAGGAAAGAATGTGCTGGTGCGGAGATGGGGTGTTAAAGTAGCCGTGGGAACTCGGAACTCAAGTAAGCACCTGGTATGAGTCCACACCACGCTCAGTGTCACTCGCTCGATCACTATGATAGGACAGAGGCCATCCGTTCTAATAACAAAAGATATGACTACACAGGAACTGTTATCTACGATAAGCCCTGTGTCTTCGACTAGGCAGCCACCTTTTCCCTTCCTCAATGAGTCTTATCTACAGGAGGGGTGTAGACTATGGCGCGCTCAACCAAATTGACTCGACTACAAATATGACGTGGAAGGACTCACCAATCTTCCTATTCTTTATCACAGCCCACTTGAAGCGCTTGACATATATGCTTAGGGCGGTTAGTGTAGAGAAGAGGATGACAGCCTTGATGCCGATCTTCTTGCGCTCGTCGTGCTCAGGTTCAGCCGCCCAGCTTAGGAACGTCGTAACGTCCTTGGCCATTTGGGACGTCGTCGCAGGGGTGCCTGTGCAGGGCCATTAGCTGACAGCAAAAGATAAAACTAGTAAGAAAATACATGCCATCATCATACTCGACGAGGCCATCGAAAATCACACGAGGCATGGAGATAGCACCGCCGGGGAAGTATGGGTTGTAATTCATCCCGTCACGCAACTCAACGCCAGCGGGAGGATCAACGTAACCGGTAAGGAGAGAGAACAAGTAATCCTGTAGTGTATTGATGAGCGAGAACGCCTTGGAGGAAATGACGCGCTCGTACAGCACCACCATGGCGAGCTTTTATGATCAAACTAAGGTCAGGAGGAAGCGCGCCCTGGTTAGAGGCACGGGCGGCCTCCTCATTTGGATAAGGCTTTGGCAGGTAATCTGAGAGCTTGCCCGGGCGTTGGAACATCTCGCCGGCATCATTGGGGCCGTCTGTGTACTCGACTTCTTCTGCCAATGCCTTGACCTCGTCGACGGTGTGAGACACGCCAACTAAGTTACGCCAGGCAATGCGGTCAAGGGAGTGGCACGCCGCGCAAACCTCCTTGTAGACGAGGTAACCTCTCCGAATGCTGTAACAGGGCACTCTATGAGGGCCCGGAAGATTTCGGGAATTGACGAACTGCATTACCTGGCATGGTCAAACGAGTCGAACCATCCTTTGTGCGGCCATGGATACGCGGCGGGATGAAGGCCAACCTCTGCAGGGGAGGACGCGTGTACTTCACCAACAAATGGGAGGGTTCCGTACAGATGCGTGTACCAAGCGATCGAACCAGTAGCAAGGAGCGTCGCAGAGGCGAGGGCTGCTCGAGAGTAGAGTAGTGACTGCAGCACGCTCGATCAGGTATGAATGATGCATTCTCATGAACACACGAACCTGGAATGCGTTGGAAGACGTCGCGCTGGAAGACGCGAACCTGGCCTGCTGGCCATGGATATGAACAACCCAACTCCGAAATACAGACAAGTTCAAAAAGTTGTTCCTACCGAGCCAAGACGCTGCGCAGCACGAAGCGGTACAGTGCGAGCAGCTGTAAACGCGCCGGTCTTGTTGAGAGCGGCCGCAGGCAGCCTCTGGAGCATTTTAAAATGCGAGAATATTTTGAGTGAGAAGGGAAAGAGTCGAAAAAGTCACGCTACGTCACGCTGCCCGGACACGGTCGGCTTAGAGCGAGCCCCAATCAAGATACGGCGATTTCTCAGTGGCACCACCTCCAGGTCCACTTGACCATTTTTATCGATCAAACTCACAACTCAACCAGTGAGATACTGTAATGACAGACGACAAGTTGAAAAGGAAAAAAACGCAATTACCATGCATGACTGGCTACTATGGCTACTAGCTATACAGGAAGATCATGGCCTAGCAACGCTGATAAGAAGATGAAGATCGTTGAATATCATGACAAGTTTACAAGAGCATTCCTATCGTGCGTCAACTAACAGGTTCGCTACTTGTTAGAAAAGGCAAGCGCAAATTTCTACCGGAAGGAGCGGAAGCGCCGTAAGCATCTGGTAAGCTTGAGACGTAAAAACAAGGCCACGCACCTTCCGCGCAGCAACACAAACAGACGCCTGCTAAGCACGCCGCACAGAAATTATCATTCTTCTGGGGTGGGGGCTGCTGACTAAACAACCAAAGCGCATCGCAAGTTGGCACTCCAGGTCTCTCAAATACTTATAATGTAGGCAGAACGTACACATAGACAGGCTGAGCCTGGGGTTGTGGTTGAAATCCAGGCTGCCCACCATAGCCCTGCTGGTACGCCTGCTGAGGCTGCTGAGGGTAGTACCCGCCCTGACCAGGTGGTGGTCCTGAGTGTTTTACTCCTGTCAATAACACACATCGCAATCGTATAAGAAAATATCGAACCTTGAGGGGGGTAGTACTGTTGCTGTTGTTGGGGATATCCGCCTTGTTGCTGACTGTAATAATCTTTGTTCGACATGAGGGAGAGATGAAAGAAATTGACCGAGGCGAGGCGTGGACCCGAAAGCAGGGTCAAGCGGACTTTATGATGTTCCCACGCTTGCATCATGTTTGCTGCGGAGCTCCGAAAGCGGCCGTCTCGGCCTGCGATGTGCTGTGCTCCCTGTGCTCTTCATGGAGATGGGGACTCCGGCCGGCATGTTGCCTTCCTTTTATACATGAACCTCATTCGCACAGTTAACCTTATTATTTACCATTTCTCTGAAGTACTCCCTCATTTTTGGCAGGTCCTGTGAGTGGCACCCCAATATTATCACAACTTATCATGATAGCACTATCTCCCTGCGGCGCAGGCACCCGATGGCTCAGTCTGGCTGTGCCGCCGCGGCCACGGCAGGCACGGCAAAATCCACTCAGGTAATCTCCACTGACACCACAACAATGATGGTGGTACCTGTGCTGCGCAAAAGGCAGATATGTCGGCCTTCTCGAACTCGGAAAGGTTCTACTTACATGATCGACATAGTCCCTATAGTTGCAGGTTTATCAGCTTGAAGTTGTGCTTACCATATATCTGCATACGTGAGTTCTCCATCTTCCGCTCGGGGCACAGCTGCCGTATTAGCGCACTGGGGCTCTTCGCGACCTAAATCACCGTACGGCGGCGGTGCTTGGCCATGACAGCTGCATAACAAAATATCACACGACAAGGCTAATGCCAGATCGTCGCACTTCATTCATACCCTTGCTGACACATAAGTAACTTTGATTAATTGGCACAATCCATGTGATCGCTGCGTCGCCTCCGAGGACAGCAATGTCATATACAGTCCCGGGTCCTATCATATCACGTGTTTTGTTTCTCAGCAAGGCTAGCGAGTGTCGCTGCTATACTGTCTACCCAACACTTGCTTCTTGTCCCTGGTTTACTAGGATATGAAATATACGTCGTTCGAACGCCCCCACAATGTTACTCTAAGCGGTATTTCACGCATTAACCACAAGCAAATCCCCCTGACAACAATACAGCTAAGACAGGACGGCGCCTCTGACATTGTGCTGCGTTGATTAGGACTTGTCATCCCGCCAGGACGTTCTAACTCTGTAACTGTGTCGCGGCGATACGGAGGTTCCATGGCTTCCACGTCTGTCAAACCAAGGCACGTGAAGACCCACCCGAGGTGGAATGATCAACAACTATCATAGAAGCCCGACTGATCCAGACGCTCTCGAGCTGCACACGATCGCGTATGTTCAAGCGACGGTTGAAAACCCCGCGTAGTGATATCGATGCTCCCGCTGTTATAATCGATAGCTATGCAATGATCCCGCCGAGAATGATCTGGTCTGATAGGGCTTGGTTTCTCCGTTTGACGAGGTGCATCTTCGGGACATGAAATTGGGAGCGCAGCCAGAAACCCAATCAGCACCAAAAGCGTTATCGTATGAGTATCTTTACCCCGGCAAGTTTCGAATCACTGGCATGCGTTCCTTTGCACCGAACCGAATAAGGTCTGTTAACGGTCGCTCTAATAAAGTGCCGGTGGACACCGCGAGCTATTCAGTGTCTCACCTCCTACTGCTCCCTTCGTTCGAGGTGTGATTCATCACACAGTGGTTGACTTTTCCCGATGTGATTGAGATTGTTTGCAAGAGTACGAGACTCCACACGTTCTGTAGCAATGCGATGTAGAACACCGCTCGATATGCCTTGCGCCGTACCATTAACTCGGAATCGATGAGCTTATTCGCTCTCGTCCTGTATTCCGACGCGATAGGTCATAATACTGTCTAGTCTGCGCGTAAACGAAGGCGTTCTTTTTTTTTAAGACTCATGGTGGGTTAGTGGCCAGTTGAAAAAAGGGGGGGCGAGTTTTGGCGTATAGAACTCGGTGACTTTTTTTTTGCGACGGATTTTCAGACGGTGTGACGGTAGATTCGGTGTTTCAGGGTCTCACGCTAGAAGGCTATACTAAGAGCGCATCAGCCAAAACCCATCCGGGGTCATGTCATGATGATATTTTTTTTCTTCCTTCCGGTACTGTATGCATTGAATTGTTGCTGTATACATTTCCCAGGGTCATGGATTTTCCGTTCCGCTGGGCCCTGTGGGCCCACTAGTGCACTCAGGCAACATGTTGTGGGACTTCCTCACAGGGCGGAATTCAAGAAGTTACTTCCGCCATGAAACAAGTAGCATTGAATCAAATTCAACTGACGGTTGCCGATGGGCCAAGGGAATTCACGAGGTTCTCCCATCGGCCTGGATCCGGCTCACCAAGCGTTCAACTTAACTTGACTGGCAGTTGTTTCTTTGATGGCGACTGGGCGGGCCCGACCTTCTAAATTAGGCATGTCTCAAAGCCTCAAGTTACTTTGCGTCACTACGGTATAGTATGCAATGCCCCTTGGCGAAATTCCCCCCCGTCTATCATAGTTATGAGGATCGACGCAAACAAGAGAAAAAAAAAGTTCGACAGCGCGAGGAAAGAAAAAGACTATGATACAACAACCTCCAGATGAGGGGCAAACGAAGAAAAAAAAAAGAAGGATAAAAAAAATCACATCAATATGGCTTAGTGGGATACAGCACACTTGCGTTTGAAAGAGGTTGTCACGAGGCGACAAAGACAAGATGGGGGCATGTATGATCATCATGACCGAAACGATGGGTCGATCACATTCTGCCAAAAAAAGAGGGCCAGATATGAGCCGCACCGTTTTGGGGAGACGAATTAGACAATGGAACTTAGAAAGGGCCCTCGCTGCGAAAGCGGGACGACCGAGAGGCAAACGCATACATTCGAGCACCTTGCTGAAAGAAAAACTCCGTTAACGGCGTTTGCTCTGTGGGACTCCTGCTATCAGCAGGGCAGGCGCGGGTGCAGGTTGGCGCGGCTTACGCGGTGCGACATAGGCGTGGCGCGGCCGCACGTCAAAGGGCCGCGTGCATGTCTCTGCCAAGACGGAGCCACTCTCTCCTTCACGAACCATGCTTGATGCGTCAACTCTTTCCGCAGCATGTGAGATCAGATGAATCGGTACACTAGCCCAATCTCGTAGAGGCGTACCGAGACAGACGCATGAGCTTCAACTTGAGGACGTAGCGACCCTGCAGTCGCACGCTGACATCCGGGAAGAGAAAGTATACCCCGGCGCGACCCTGGAGGTTGCGCAAGTAATGGGGAGACGAGACCAAATTGCCATAGAGGTGATCAGGATCCAAAGCGGTCACCCCGTCTGCGGAATGTAAATATAGATGGCAAATCAAGTACGAATGTTCTGGGTCACTACCACGATGGTACTGCGATCAGCGACAATGCGCTGTATGACAAGGTATCTCCCAACTTACGATTCGATGACATTACCCCTGCTGTCCCGAATTATGAGCTGAGCGATCAGTGGGGGCGCTAGCGGCAGACGAGATAGAATCGCGGAGCCGAACGCGGCCGACACCTCCGGTTGTTGGACAATCTCCAAGTAGTATGTCCTGCAGCGACAAGTGAGAAAACAAGACAATAAGAGGAACGCGTGTGAAGTCACTTCGTTTCTCGCGAGGCAGATATCAGTTCGGGATTGTCGATGTAACCCGAAGGCTGAACTAAAGACACGTATTGAGGCTCTGGAAGGCGGGTGGGCGGGCGCGGGGTGGCGCCCCAACTGCCTGAGCCCGTGGATGGGCGTGGATAATAAGAGGATCCGCTCGATCGTGAAGACGAAGGCCTGTCGCTGATATTGCGCGCAGGGATGGTGCTTGGTGGTCGGGAAAGCGATACTATATCTCGGCCATTCCGCGGAAGTCTCGGTTCTTCACCCACGTCGTGCAAGACGTCGCCCTGCGGATCACAACTTAAATGGGCTGTAGAAAGACGCAGGATCACCGAACAAACGTGGACACCGAGAACCATCCGGACTACAAGAGCGTACAGTTGGTGGGTCCGGAAGGGCACCTACACGAGCATCGCGGGTCAGTGAGCTGTAGATCACCTTTCCGTAACATTGTAGGGCAGTGGGTAAGGAAACAACTCAACGTGCAGAGGAGGTCCACCAGCACAGCCGCCACAGGGTCGGTAACGTTTACTTTCTTCGTCACAACGTTCCGTGTCGAGGGGAAGACAGCTGCATGTTGGGTACGAGTTTGGTAGCGCGGGTGTCGGAGGGAGCTCGGTTGGGTGAAGGAGGACTGACATTACAAACACGGCCGCCGGGATGGGCACGGATGTGCCAGGTGGCAGCGGGTGGACTAATAGAGACGACCAGGTAGGGACCTGGGTAAATTTTGAAGGACTGTCAGCAGAGACAAGATGAGCTCATATAAACAAATGCATCAGAAGCACTGGCAAGGGGGAGGGGGGCCACCAGCTTCCCGACCGAGTTGGATTTCAAGTTCCGGGTGCATCCAATCTGGCCGAGTTTACGGGTTCTGTGGAGACAGCCGTATATTCCCTTCCCAGTAGCGGGGGTAACCTTCATATTTACATTACAGGTTCTCGTTCGTTGAACCGGTTTGACACAACTCGTGTTCAATCCCTGTCATTAGCTAAGCCCAGATCCACGCATCTTCCTTCGGCAAAACCCAATATGAAGACTAGATTCTGACGAACAAAAATGAGATGTGTGATGTAGATGGGTCAAGACAAATCTCAGTAAAGTAATTACACAAGGTATAATGTACTAGCACTCAAACGCGTGTTTTTATCCAACTCCAAACTCCCGCGGATGCTGAGACCACAGTAGCTGCTGCCAATGCAGGTTTTACACCAGCTAAGGCAAACGTTGAGAATGTACAAGCAGACGAGAATGAGAGATATCGAAAAGCGCCCACCAGTGGATTTGAAAAGAGCACCGGTGAGAGCACCAGCTGCCATACTCCCCAACGTGTCATGCTTGCCCCGAATCGCATCAATGGTCGAATTGATTCCGTTGTATCCTAAAGCTGCACAAAGGCGCTGAGTGGAGAACAAAAAGAAAAGGTGTGGAGGTGGAGACATGCCTAATACTCCGGCAGAATTACCCAAGAATGTCCCCCTTCGCGTGACGGAGTTAAGGATGCTGTTGATTCGTAGCCGCGTATTCGACACTGCCAGCGGTCTGCTCGCGCCCTCTCGGAAGCCCCACGCGCCGCCGAGGGCCAGGCCTATAAGTGGTCAGGGCATGTGGTCAAGACAAAGACAATAAGATGATGGCACGATAAGGTGAAATTTGTCAAGTCCGGTTGAACAGGAAAAGAATTGGGGAAGGCAGGATTGATCGCGAGAAGCATATATGACATACCACCTAGATACATAGTACCTGTGCCGTAGCAAAGGTCATCACTCCAACCCCTTGAGGGCATGGCAGTCCCCGAGCCAGGAAGATCGTTGGTCTTATCATCGTCTAACACTAGGTAGTCAAGCTGCCCTCCCAGGCCGGCCATGGGATGAAGTTTGGAGGAGTCATAGGACCCTGAGAGTAGGTCTGAAGCTGTGAGGGTTTCTGGGAGGGGGTCTGAGGTCTGGGATGAGAAGTGGACATTTTTGAGAAGGTCGGAGGGGTCTTGCGTCGGAGAAGTGTCTGAATGATATGGTTGGGATGACATTAGGAAGATAATAGAGAATAAGAGGGGGGGGTTCAGTTAAGAACTTTTGGGGTTGGTCGTTGTCGTTGTTGTTGTCGCTGTCGTCGTTTCCGTCGATGACAGCAAAGGCGTAGGCAGCGGGTGGGCGAATTTCAGTCGGCGCGAGACGATCGCGGCTAATTACCTGGTGCACGGCTCGAAATGGTGAGCTGCGGCCCGGTGCGTCCTGCCCTGTCGTGTCGTGTCTGTTGTCTGTCTGCAAGAACAATAGTCACAATAAGCATCCGCCGCATGTCCCTGTCTTTAGCTTTTCAAAAAAATACATTCCCGCGACGCCTCGCACTACGCTTGCGTTTGCCGGGTATCGGCTTCTCGTCTAATGCTTTTCATTCAGGATACCATATTCAAACAACCCGTATTACTCGGCTCGGATTCCAGCTCGCACACCCGGTCCGTTATCACCCAGCCCAGTCGCTGGCACCGCGCGATGGGAAACGTACGCACATCTTCTTTCTTGTCGTTTCAGTCCTCAGTGCTCAATTTCACATCAACTTTGTCCTAATTGTTTTACCTCAAAGGCTGGGCAACCTCCACCACACCTCACTCGAGAGCCTCGGATCCTGCCGACGAAGAGGCTCTCCTTTGCTTAGAACAAGGTACTCAGAAACTCGAGGAAGGCGACGTCGAAGGTGCAAAAAAATTATATCGTCGCAGTGTAGACATCAAACGTAACGCCAGCTCCCTCTTTAATCTGGGTGTTACACACTACCATCTCAGTTCGTCCTCTTTCCCAATTTGAAAGGTGCCCCACAGTTCTTGACGAGCCCAAAGAGGAGTTTGACGAAGCAATCCGTTCTTGGAAGTCAGCCATTGAGCTCCAACCGTCCAGCGCAGATACGCACACCAGTTCGCCCGTTCCTCCCTGTTAAGGTGGCTTCCGCTCAGCTTTGTCTTTGTGTTGTGCATGCAGACTTGGCGAGCGCATACTTGAATCATTCTGAATCTCGTCCCGATCTCGCCCTCCAGCATCTCCTGTGAGAAGTTTATTCTGTCCCCTACTACCATAAATTATCTCATCATTTTTACGTTTCAGAATTGCCGCCAAACTTGCACCCGAGGATCCTGAAATTGCATTCAATCTGGCCTCGGTCCTAGAGGCCTGTTAGTCTTTTTGTCCTTGGAAAACAATATCAGATTTCTGACGCTCAGAATAGTTGGGCGTCTCCCAGAGGCCTTGGAATATTACATGCGCAGCAAGCGCTATGGAGTCGATCGAGCTGCTGCTCATATCAAAGTCGTGAGCATGACCGTTCCTTAAACTTCCATACTACTCGGTAACAGAAGCGCACTCCGGCAACTGTAGGTTTCCGCCAAGATAGAAAGACAATCTAAAGAGACGGATGGAGTCACAACAAAACCCTCGACGGCCTGAGAATCCGAAACCCAGTTCTTCAAAAACATTTGTCACAGGAGAGCACTCAAGAACTTCCTTGATCGATGATGGAGGAAGACCTTTATTGTTCTACATCACTCCCAGGAGAATGCGAGCTGCGGGGGTGTTCGCGCGTCATGATGCCAGCATTTCGAGAATGTATTGGCACTCTAGGCACTAAAAGCGCTCAACATACTTTCAGCTATAGACACATGACACAACAAGAATCACACGGAAGTGAACTCATTGCCCCAATCAAGGTAACGGCGGATACTATGCGGTGGCAATACTGTGCCAGATACACCATACAAATGTGCCGCCCATCTCGAGTTATGTTTGGAATTGAGATCTCTACGCCCCTCGGCTTCTATCCTGTGGATGAATAAAGACCGTGGAGCTTGAGGAGACGCACATCCATTTTCATGCTCATTCGTGTTACTCCGAGGAGAGTTTCTCCGTTCCGCGCCTCGACTTTGAACCCTTCGTGTTGCAATCGTGACTATGATTACTTCCGCGTGAATCCTTGCTATGGCCATCCACTTGGTTCAAGGGAGATTGACTTGTGCCTTGTTGTGTATTCTGGGCGTTGACATGCAGGGACGGAGAAGCTCGCAGACGCCAAAGGATACCGAACACTTTCTTCCTACTATATCCCTTCGCGGGTTGCTGCGCCAGAGTCAGGGTAATGAGTTTGTCATAACCCTCAGCAGGCTGCGGCGGTTCCACGGTGGACGCAAAGCGCGAGAGGATGCGCATCCCGTGATTGGCATCTGTTATTGTTGGGTGGTTTCGCCCTGGGCCAACCGAGATTGTCAATATGAGAAACTGTTACAAGTTATGAAGGAAGCCTGCCTACGTCTCCTCAATCGTTCCGCACAAATCTAGGGGGTTGCATTTACGGGATATAAGTTAAGGTGGTAAGCTGACCGATGACGCATCCGGGTATAACTTTTTTTTTTTTTAATTTGCAACTCACGTCGTATGGAGTATCAAAGACAATTACCCAGACGGTTGTACCCGGAAATTCGTGCGCAATGCTAATCCAATGAGACCTTTGCCTAACACAAACGATTCATGAGCCACGGGGCAGACGAGTCACCCTTCCATACCATTCTGACTCACGTGTGATCGAGGTTGGTTCTATCTATGCAGACAGACAGACCTTGCCGGAGACAAGTTCGGCTTAGATCCTCGACGCTGCGCCTATCGCCAAGGTCATCTTGGCTGCACCTCCTGATCTGAGGAAAATATCTCTGAAGAGCTTCTGCGAATGTAGACTGGGACATACAATACGTAAGCCACATGAGTAATGGGAGGGAAATAACGGCAGCTGCGAGACACAAACGCCATGGAACAAAAAGTAGCGGACACACCTTGCCTGAAGCAATAAGACCGACGAGTATGATGACTACCGTTTCTGCGCCCAAATGAACGTGTGGTGGGGTTGAGGTTGCCATACATTTTCTTTGAACCAGCCCGACTCGGCTAGGCCGCTTTGGTGCATTCAAAAACTAACAAACAACGCGGCCACGTGGCTCTGCCGATATAGAATGTTCAAAGGGCTTCCCATTCCGCCCGTCGGAGTCGAGCGGTCTCGCACTTCACTTCTGACACAAAAAAGACAGCCTTATCATCGCCCTAAGTTACTGCGAAAATTTGGCGTCGTGGTGGGAAACGGCCTGTTGGCACCGCCGATCGAAACCAGAATGCAATTACGAGAGTGAAATTATGATCAACGGTGCTCGCTATGGGGGTAATCCAACGGATCGATTGTACTACTCCTATATGACGGCCGTTCTCCCACCACGCACACGCGCACACACGCACAGATCATAACGTGACTACGGCTCAACTCGACTGCGGCTTTCGTCGTTCCGTGTGTTGAAATCGAAATGGGTAGTTGCGTTTCACCGAGTACGTGATATAGATATCCCGGCCCCCTGCTCTGGCGGTTAAATGCCAGCACGCAACCCGAGGGAAGAAGTCTTCCAAGAGCGGTAGACACAAAGGGTTTAGGTCGCGCCAAGTTTCTGAGGATCCGTTCTGATTTCACCTGCTTGTCAATGTGGGTAAATTTGATGTGCTGGAGCCTGCGGCGTTCAGAAAACAAAAGACTCTGCACGTGTCGCGCAAGTCGGGGGAGCAGCAGAACTTCGTTTAGGAGAATCATGACCAATCTTTGTATCCACATCGTCGGCTCAAGGGCAAGCGCCTCGTCATTAGAGGTTCAAGAGTGAGGAAGATGCCGACAGGTGATCATGGACATTTGACCCACAGAAAACAAAAGACCATCCAAGAACCACACATGGAGACCAATAAGCGAACTTCTTCCTGCTCATGGGTATCCCCGCGGGTATATTGTTGCCTATCCACAGGGCAGAATTCCGACAGACACTCTGATGGCGGTTGCACAACAGGAATAATTCGTTCGCAAGATCTACGTTGCTTCCGGCATGAATCGCTATGAGCGTCAGATAAAACAATACTCGCCATATCAGACTCACCTACAGAGAGAACAAAAAAAAATTTGCTCCAAGGGTTGTGCCAGTCATTCCATCATCCACGCGGTGAATCGCCCTGTTGGCGCACGCTTCCTTCCCCCTCATGGCCCTCAACATCGCGATCGGGGTTCAGTTCTGCCGCCACAGTCACGAACCTGTAGTAATTTGCGCGCGTAATCAGCACAGAGCGGACGGGTTGTAGGAATATGAAACGTGCTGTGCGCTGTGAATCCCGGCGAGCGTCCGCATCGCGTCCAAGTCGAGATGCAGCTGCTCGAAAAGGCCAGCAGTCTGGCCCATGGCGCGCGAGAGGCGGGCCAAACTTTTAGATAAATGAGTATAGTTCCTGTCTTTAGCCTGTGACGCGCTTTTCACATGTGAGTTGCCGTTCATGTTTTAGTGAAAAGTACGCGTACGATACGATACGGCTGTGGCTGACTTACGGAATGCCGCTGCTCTCACGTGATGAAGCCAGCGGCGTGCGCCTGTCAACTAAGCTCTGCGCTGCCATCTTGAATGATCAGCAGTCTCTTAGCAGTACTGTCAATGAGGTAGAAATTCCAGGACGAATGGAGAAAGTTGAAATGATTTTCGACATACCAAATTCATCGGGCGTAGGAAAGGGTCATCACTCTCAAACAAGCTCGTCCCTGTCACAAGTTTATTACTTTTAGGGACCAACGTGGGGGCCCTTTTTACACTTTATCAACCATTACAGGATAAGGATCAAGATAAACAGAATACGAAAACCGCGATAAAGTGACAGAGGGGTCTTGGATGGAATACAATGGTTTGGGCATCATGGTGGGGATAAGCGTAAAGAGTCGATATGAAACATCAAGGGGGTCAAAGACACATGGATATGGATGGTGAGAGAATCGAGTCACTGGGGAAGGGGGGAGGATTTCAGATTAATGGCGGATCTTTTTTTTTCATAAACAAAGGGAGAAGTGTTCATAAAGACGAAAGTAGAAAGATGGATGAGAATGGAAAGGGAGGATGGAAAAGTTTGTGGGAGAATCAGAGGGGAACAACCAGTACCAGACCGACTGTCGAGTCGAATTGACAGTGACGCGGCTAGATATTAAGGGGAGGAACTGAGCCCCCACCAAAAACACCAGTACGCTGCATGCTACCCGACACTCGCCCTTTCGAATTGGGGTGGTGACCATGAGGATGATGTTGTTGGTGGTGGCGCCGACCTGTCGCGGTGCCCATCATGGTCTTTCGCTTAAGCATTTTATCTCTACGTGACTCCCTGTCTTTGCGTGGTTTGGAATGAAGAGGGCCGTGACCATTCTGGTTTGTTGTATGTTTAGTTGGCGTATGGTCACCGTCCCGAACAGGTAGAATGACGGGGGAGATGTCCATATCCACTCGGTTCCGAGAGCTCTTCTTCTTACCCTTGCCTTTCTTTGGCGATGAACCCGAGGGCTGATTATGATTCCTGTCTGACGGCCATACGCCGTTGAATGGGCTGCTGCGAATAATGCTACCATATGCCAGTTCACATGGACCATCACTATTTCCTCGCGTACGCCGGAATGTTCCCATAGGGATTCGATCCCAGCGGCTAAGGTTCTGAAGATGACGCACACCATCATCGGTTGCGCTGGCTTCGGGATCGCCTATGATGCTGAAAGGCTTCCCAGGGGTTGCAGGTGCATCGACTGGATCAGAGGCAAGGATCGAGGTATCAAGAACGTCATCCAAATGAATGGGGTCGGTAAGAGGGAGGTCAGGCGAAGTGAGAAGGGTTGGGTCATCGGAGAGGGCGGGAAGGCCAAAGGTTGTGGGGGATTGTACAAAGGATGCATGAGACAGAGAGAGAGATCTATCACGACTCTGTGCAGAGAATTAGTGTTGGCAGTTCAATGGGAAGTTCAAGATCTGAGACACACCCTGCCAACGCTCCGTGCCGAGACAGATTCAGAGGGGCGGTGACGGCGACTTCTTTGGAATGGACTAGGAACAGCAGGGCGAGATCCATCGATAACTGCACGGCGAAGGGAATCTGTTCTCAAAGCTTCAAACATACCCATGAGCGGGAGGCGCGGCGTTCCTCGATCAGATGAGGCACTAAGGATGATACTGCTGATTTCGCTCAATGGAGGTTCTGGTGCATCTTCATCCTCGTCCCCGAATCCGCGGCCAGCAAGGATATCCAAAGGCTGTGGAGACTGATTGACGACAACATCCCTGACACGTGGACCAGGACTCATAGTGGAGAGTGGATTAATGGAGAATGGTGGAGTTACTGGTGGACGGAAGAGACGCATGGCACGGGCGGTGGGTAAACCACGGTCATCGATGAGTTCTTCCTCTGTTGTGTCACCATCATTACTCTCCACTTCCTCTAGGCCATCGTTCTCGTCCTCACTGTCTCCCATATCACCTTCACTTTCGGACATTCGAATGTCAGAACTAGTGTTGGAGTCAGACGCGGTGGCAGCCTCAATTAGGAGTTGAGCCGCATTGGCTTCGAAATCCCAGTCAAGAAGTCCTTGGCCATCTTGAAGTCCGTTAGTAAAGATTACAGAACCATCCCAACCTTCGGTGATCTCGAAGATACCCTGAGCAAGGGAGGACGGTTCGATAGTTACGGACGACTCTTCTTCGGTGGCAGCAGTTGCCTCGTCGGGAGCAGTTGTCGGTAATTCCGGGCCGGAATCCGAGTCGCTCAAACCAGCAAAAAAGAGGTCAGCGTCAAAGCTCGACTCTTCGCCCTCAGACCAGCCAGTTGCGATGCCAATGTACGACCCCTGTGCAGGCCTGGTGCCATCCTCTTCGTCGTCTTCCTCATCGGCGCCTTCGCCCTCTTCCGCCTCCTCTTCTGCTTCGTCATCGGATTCGTCGCTGTCAACATCAACATCCATATCGTTGTCGTTGTTGCTGGGGCTGACACTCCTCTTCCGAGACCGAATCTCCCAATCGTTTCGACGTTCCTTTCTCTTTGTTGTATCATCACCGAGTAACTCGCGCTTGAGGCGCGCCTTGTCATGAGCGCGGGCGCGCTGTTCCTCGGTTGTTCGAATAAAGTTTTCCTCCTCCTCTGCAACTGACGAGTCAGAGAAGTCTGTGAGGTCGGATTCTTCAGAACTGGAGCTGGTGCCGGCAGAACTCTCGTTTGCAGACGAGAATTCGTCAGCGGAAATAAATGTAGGGAAATCTTGATTTTGGATGAATTGACCATAAGCTGTCACAGGACTGCCGGCGCCTACGTCGTGACTCTTGCACGCAGACGCGGAATCGGTACCGTGCCTGATGTGGTAGTCATCGCGATCACCAACTGCTGTCCGGGATTTTAACGACTTTCCGGTCGTGTCTTTGGCCGCGTATTTGTGTTTGGAGATATTTTTGTCTGTCAATCTGGGGTGAGCTGTAGTGCGGACAACCGCCTTTGGAGGGCGAGTGAAGCGCTTGGCTCGGTTTTGTGCATTTAAGCTTTTGTTTTGCTTCTTGGAGGTGGATGTGGGATCTTTTGAGGTAGAAAGACGACTCCGAGTGAGGAGTGTCGCAGGAATGGTAAGTTTTATCTTCAATGGGGTGGGGGTGGGGGTGTGTGTATGAACGGACGGGGAATGAAGTGTTTCGAGTGAGATTTGACTGTGGGTCTGACGACTGTCGGACTCGGACGAGAAGGGAGCTGAAGTCTGAAGAACGGATTTGTTGTTGCACGTGCAGGCACCTTCGCATATAGGACAAATATCGTCGTCTTCTTCGTCTAGTGAGTGCACAGATGGGATTATTCCCGAGATATTGGCGTGAGGATGCGACATTGCGGAAGTCTGTTTGCTTTGACGAACTGAAGCGTGAGGTGAGCGGACGTGCAATGGTAAGAGTATAGGTGCAAGGGAGAGGGCGAAAGATTATCGATTTAAGATGAAAACGAGGCAAAAGGAAGGTAATCTGTGAGGTAATGACATAGACAAACAAATTGGCGTCGCCTCGAGGAGGTCACGAAAGTCTAGTTTAGAGTACATCGTACACTCCCGAATTCGGGGGGTCGAAATGGGGTCGAAAAAAAAAAGTACGCACTATATGATGTACTTTTGGCCATGTTTTGAAACGAATGGACATGGGTAAGTGTGAGATGGCTCCAGGTTGAAAGAGTGGAAGAACGAGTAAAAGATCAAAGCCCCAAGGGCGTTTGGAAGACGGAGGGAAAAAGTCAGGACGACAATTAATTCGGAGTATTATCACAGTTTCTCGGGCACGTGGCCATCAATTTAATCTGCGGATCTAACCTAACCATAGTTTCGCTTCTCATTCATACACTATGTCTTCCCGCCGTCCGTCCTCTTTCCCTCTTATGTGATCCCTCCATTGACGTGTGCTTCAATCAGGTGCATCCTTGGCGCAACAAATCGCAGAGTTAGACGAGCCTGCTCCTGTAGGTGAGCCTCGTCATTTGTCATCAGTCAGTCTCGTGCCCACTATTCCTTTTGCGTTTTTTGGCCATGGTCAGACATTGATCCCGAAGACGAGCAACACAATTCATCCGCTCAGCACGGAGATGCGGTAGAAGTGCGGGAACATTATGTTGAAGTAGGGTGCGTGCATTTTCTCTCACTCTGCTACAGTTACGAGATATCTTTTCAGACCTTCAGCCCTCCGCCGCAGTCTCGACTATGTCACAGATCCCAAGTATGTTGGCGTCAAGACGTCAAGGAAGCAACTGGAAGAGGGTGATGCCCTTGGGGTTGATTTCGAAGACTTGAGCGAACAAAGTGGCTCAGAATCTCAGAGCGCCGTCAGTGAAGACAGTGAAGAAAATGAAGAAGACGTCTTGCCACGAGGGGAGGAAGAGCTACACCCACAAATTGTCAAAGGCGCACGAGAGAGCGCAGATCACGAGAACGGCCTCTCCACAACAATCCGACAAAGACGCCACGAAGACAGAAAAAAAGGCAGAGCCGTTTCCAGGCAGCTAGTGAGTGTAGTCTATCGGCAAGACATGTCCGACTTACTCGTCACAAGGCTCTTTGGGACAATTTGCTTGATGCCCGGATATGTTTACAAAAATCTGTCACAGCGTTTGATCAACTCCCTTCTGTGAGTTCTCATACCATTTGACACTCCGATTGTGTTACTTATATTACCCCTAATAAAGCCTGCTCAAATATCCCCGTTGATATCTCACCGTCGTTGCCTTGAGGCACGTCACGCGATGCTCGGCGAAGTTCTAGCACTCGTGGACGAATTGTCTGCCCTGCGTGAGGTACATTTATCCCTTGTCATCTGCCGCTCTGGGGTCAGCAGACTGTTTATTACGTCTACGGATGATAGGAACTCATGAAGGACGAGGAAGTCCAGTCGCAGCCGCGGAAACGGCGCCGTGTACAAGACGAGAGTGAGCAGGGGCGGCGTTACGCTTTACCAGAGATCGATAATGTCGATCAAGATTGGGATACCCTGATCAGGGAAGCGAGTGAAGACGCAACGGGACTTGAGCATGCGTGAGGACTTTCTCTTGCATTTCGGGGCACTCGTAAGGCCTCCATGAGGGCTTCGCTACCCCAAACGGCATTGGAGTCCGGTCAGGTGTCAACAAATTTCGCGCCCTCCTTCCGATCTTCCGGCCGTCTCTGCCTTGTCCTTTGGCTCACGCATTTCTAGGTACCATGCACATCTGACGCATACTCTGGCAAAATGGTCAGCAAAAGTGGCAGCGGTTGCACCGTCTGCCCTTCTCCCTGCATCCCGAAAGAGGTTCTCTCAAACGGGGAGCATGAAAGGAGGAGTGAAAAGCGTTGGCGCGCAGATAGACGAGATACTTCGAAGCGAATGGGCAGCCCTTCTCTCCCGCACGCGACTAAGTAGGAGTAAAGGGCGTGATTCGGATGAGCCAGGGGACGGCGGACACGGAAAGGACGTTGAAGTTTTTGATGACACCGATTTCTATCAGCAACTCTTACGTGACGTTATTGATTCCAAGGGCGGAGGAGCGGGCCAAGTGGACTGGATGGCAAGCCAGAGGAAAAGAAAGTCCAAAAAAAATGTCGATACCAAAGCCAGCAAAGGGCGAAAACTTCGGTTTGTCTCTTTGTGTCTTTTTAAAATCGTCGACTTTGCCTTACGGGTTTACAGATATCAAGTCCACGAAAAGATACAAAATTTCATGGTCCCTGTTCCCCTGCCGGCAGGCGCGTGGCACGAAGCGCAGATCGACGAATTGTTTGCCTCGCTGCTTGGAAAAGGATTTGAAATGGGAGGTGATTACGAAGATGACATGATAAAAGATGTAGAACCGTCGGCTGAGCCAGCCCTGCAGCTGTCTGCAGATGAGCTGAGAGGATTCAGGATATTTAGTTAGGTTAGGTAGCTTTAGCTTAATTTGTCAGCCATGGCCTGCGTAGTCGTCATTGCCTTGGCCGCTGTGCTGTGTCACGGTCCTGCGCAATTCGCCTCCATCTCGAACAGCGAATGTCTTCAAGTTTCTCGGTCAGTTTGAATTCAGCTTGAGATACTGAGAGACACCCTATGCCTACTCTGCATTTGTTGTAGTCATTCACGTCTTTGCCTCGCTAAACATCGAGTCTTCCTAACACTCTTCATCGTCTACAATCATTACTGCACATTCTGCAGACTACCCCACTGACCCACCATGGAGCCTTTTGAAGACGAGAACCCTTTCTCGGCCGCCGACCCACCACTTTCTTCCGCCTCCTCCAACTCTCACGTCGATGTCTCCGCCCCATCATCTCCTACGACCCAAACCGTCACCTTAGCTGCTTCGCCCCCGCGTCTTGCCATACAATCCCCTCCGCCCCGAAGTGGCTTTCCTTCCCAAGGTTCTGGGCACAGCCCTCGCCCCCCGGCGTCCAAGAGCGACTTTTGCTGTATGCGCGATCAGTGGTTACACTCAGGAGAGGACGTTGAGATAGTGGTGCGTGTCCTCCGCTCTTCGAGCGTACCCGTAGCTTCGTCCCGTCCACTGACATGGCTCCTGTCCGTGTTGTGCAACGCACAGATCACAGATGCGCAAAAGACCAGCGAGCATTCGACTTCGCCGTATATCACCTATGTCATCCGTTCAGGCGTGAGTCTATCTTGTTGGTAGTTGCGTCCTCTGACTAAATCTGACCCTTTTTTTCTGGCATGCAGAATGCGGAAGCTCGCCATCGTTATTCAGAGTTCGAGTCTCTGCGCCTAACCTTGACGAAGCTTTACCCGACCTTGATCATTCCTCCCATTCCATCAAAGCAGTCGATCAGCGACTATGCTATCAAGCAGGCCAAAGCTCGCGAGGACGCGGCGATGATAGCGCGACGCAAGCGCATGCTGCAGACTTTCCTGAACCGAATCGCGCGGCATCCAATTCTCTCGAACGAGCATGTATTCCATCGATTTCTCCAGGGAGAGGTGTCGTGGGTGTGTTTCCATCTCTCTTGCCAAGATTGTATCGTTGTTTTGCCTTACTTTTTACTGCCCTAGACGGAGATTTTACATTCGCCCCCGATCTCACAACTTCCAAAGAATATCCTCAAAGCCCCTGCACACAACCCAACCGATCCCAATGCTTCGCCTGCTTACGAGGCACTGCCAAACCCATCCCCAGCCCACCCCCTGCGTCGCCCGGACCAACGTTTTTTAGACTCGGAAATGTTCACCAATAAGTTTGCTTCACATCTTAGTGGGCCGATGGAAAAAGTGACCCGAAGAACGATGAAGCGGTGGTCAGGTCGGTTCCAGTCTCCGTTTCATGTTTGCGTTTGAGCCCCGTGTTTCTTGCCTTCTTCCCGCCTTAGTGGTTACTCACGTCCTCCGTTGCTCTCCGTGTTAGATCATGCGCAAGATCATATGGAGCTGGGAGCGATATGGAATGGCTTTAGCCTAAACGAGAGCGGCGAGCTTGCTGCTGCCGTCGAGAAGACTGGCCAGGCCATTGACGCCACTTACATGAGTACAACACGCCTAGTAAGTCTATGAACCCTACGTCATTGGTGGAGAGCAATGCCTCATTGGCGTCACTCGATACAGTTGCAGGATCTCGATCAAAATTGGCAAGAACCCTTGCACGAGTACTCCCAGTTCGCGTCAATCATCAAGAAGTTACTTGCATATCGCCACCAGAAGCATGTGCAACTGGAGATGACACAGGACGCCCTTGAAGCACGCCGCGACACGCTCACCGAGCTCGAAAAGAGCGAAAGGGAAGCGAGGCGGCTCGAGGATGCGCTCGACCGTGGCCGTTTGCGTTCCGTTCCCGCAACAACAGCTAGCAGCCCCACTTCCCCCGACGCAGCCCACGAAGACGGAGCCAATGCGGGTGAGGGAGAGGGAGAGGGAGAAGAAGCAGAAGGAGAAAGAGCGGAAGAGGGGAATGAGCAACAAGAGAACCCAGCTTCGGTGTTTCTCCCACCGCACCCAGGGCCCAGTCCCGTGAAGCGGAGGGCTCCGGGAATGGGTTTGTTGAATGCACTGAGCTATACGATACACGGGATGATGGACGCGGACCCCGAGTCGGCCCGGCGGAGTGGCATCAGCAAGACGAGGGAGACGATATCACAGGTAATTGCTCTTGTAGTGTGTATCACGTTCGATGGCTGAAATACATCCACCCTTTCAGTTGGAGGACGCGTTGCATCTTTCAGCGCAGGACCTTAAGTACTCCAGCTCTACTATTCAAGCTGACTTAGATCGTTTCCAGCGCCAGAAGGTCGCAGATCTGCGTGAGATGGCGATCAGCATGGCGCGTAGTCATCGCGAATGGTGCAAGAAGGTGCATATAGTCGTTCTTTCGAACCAAAGACTCGTCCGCTGATAGGTCCCTGATAGAACTTGGAGGCTTGGGAGGGTGCAAAGAAAGAGATTGCGAAGATTCCTGAACATCCTAATAGGATACCCTCAGAGCGGGTGAGCTCCACTGGCCCATCTGCCCCACCTGTAGCTGGCCCCTCGACTATAAGGAGAGACTCTACAGCTACGATCAACGGACGGTGATGGGGTACAATCCAGGCCTGCAGCAGAAAAATGTCTCTCTGGCGGTGGGATTACGCGATAGTTCCGTAGCACGATGTCTTTTTTACGCTGTTTTCTTTCTTTCCTCGGATTTTGCTTAATGTTGAGTCGTCAGCTTGAAGGGTGTGACTGTCCTTACTCACGTGGGTGGCTCATGACGTGCACGTTACGCCAAAGCGCTTCGACGATCGAACACTCATTCCGAGAGGTTCTCACAAAGTTTTAAAGCGACCTTCTGCACAGACCCTTCCTCCCTCCCTTTCCCCCCTTTTACCTCCACCTTCTTCACGATACTGTCTTTATTCCTTGCCACACCATATCTGCTATCGTATTCGACTCTTCGACTTAATTATTATGGCAACCCCAAAAGATCGCGGGGTGGAATACAAAAATGTACCGCTGGACGAACAAGATGCCGTCGAGCTCAGAAAGGCAGTTGCAACGGGGAGCGTTAAGGGAGAACCCGCCATTTCTTCGGCAAGTGCGTAATACTTTGTCTGACGATACCCAAGTTTTTTTGTCTCACCCACAGATGGTTGTGTCCACAACTCACACACGTCCGCGTCGACACTAGGCCTATCCATCGCCTGCTACTGCGTGGCATCGATTATAATGACCGTGGTCAACAAAGTCTGTACATTGCCTTTTTACTGCTATCGCGTTTGACGGGTGCTGAAGCTGGGATGTAGTATGTGGTCTCTGGGCGCAACTTTTCGATGAACTTTCTGCTTTTGTGCATACAATCATCTGTCTGCGTCTTCTGTGTCCTGGTGGTGAAGAAGATTGGGATCATCTCTTTCCGTAGTTTCGACACCGCCGATGCCAAGGCATGGTTCCCAATCAGCTTTTTGTTGGTCAGCGTCATCTATACCGGCTCGAAGAGCTTGGTGAGTCGAGCACGATGCTTTTCGCGGCTGTCGGCTAACGGACCATCGTAGCAATTCTTAACTATCCCCGTCTACACTATTTTTAAGAACTTAACCATCATCCTCATCGTGCGTGTGCTCGGTTTCTCAAGCTACCTGACGACTTAGCAGAAGACGCAGGCTTATGGGGAGGTTTTATGGTTTGGTGGGCGCATCACTGCGCTGACCTTGGTCTCGTTCATCTTTATGGTATGTACCATCAAAGTGGGTGAAATCTGCCCCGATGCTCAAAGAGTGTGCAGGTCATTTCGTCGGTAATTGCGGCGTGGAGTGACGTCTCGCATCCGTCGACTTCCCCCACTGGTGGTTTTAGCACTGTGACAACTGTCGTTGCAACTCTTAATGTAGGATATTTCTGGATGTTTGCTAATTGCCTCACTAGTGCTGCATATGTGAGTACAGTACATTCGGTGGGATGAAAAAGGATGGTGCTAATATTGCCTTTGGTAGGTTTTGGCAATGCGCAAGAGAATTAAAGTGACCGGCTTTTCCGATTGGGATACTATGTTCTATAACAACCTACTGTCTATTCCGGTTCTGCTCCTATTCTCCTTCATCGTCGAAGACTGGGGATCAGATAGTCTTAATCGAAATTTGTGCGTGATGTCCACGCCACTGCGGTCAGCTGGACCATTGCTTAAATGTCCTTCGTTCCTATACAGCCCGCCTGACACACGTAACCTACTTCTATTTGCAATTGCCTTCTCAGGCGCAGCTGCAGTCGGCATTTCGTATACTACGGCGTGGTGCATCCGCGTGACGAGCAGCACGACATACAGGTGATAGCGATTTCTCGGCCCTAGAGATGTGTCTTGGCAGTTGACTAGTCCTATTCATAGCATGACTGGGGCGCTTAACAAGTTGCCAGTTGCCGCGTCGGGTATGATCTTCTTTGGAGACCCGGTAACCTTCGGATCCATTTCAGCCGTGGCCGTGGGCTTTTTTGCGGGGGTCTTATACGCAATCGCGAAGAATAACCAGAAGAAGGCAGAGAGTGCGACGAAGCAAGAGGCAATTATACCCATGGCGATTCGGAAGTAGCTCTACGGACACGGACTCTTTCGAGGCTCCGATCGGAGCGTCAGCAATTCACCGCCCATCCAGACAGTCACGAACATAGATAGAGGAAAATGAGATGTAATTTATTCGCGTCTTGGCGCGATCTCAATGGGTGCGACGCGAGTTACGGTGCGTGTGATATGAAATGATGAATCGGATCCGGACTACTAGTAGTCGTAGAGATTGTTCGGTGAGCATGGTCACTTGTTTGCTCGGGTGAAGGACATTGATCGCGTCGCGTCGCACGTGGCTAAGCCGGGTAAGGATAAGATGCGATAAGCACGTGCCTAAATCCGATACCGTTGATAAGCTCCTGTTGCATCCACTCACATATCCATAAACACAAACCCGCTCAGTCTTATTCCCCACGAGATTGCACAGACATCACCCTTTATCGTAATCCTTTTTTCAAACGCGTGAATTTACGGCGCCGAATCGGGTTTACGCATTGATTCTCGGAACCGACCGATTATAAAACCCATCATCCATCCCCCGGTTTCCCATCGGAACCCTCCATCACCATGTCTACACTTCACCCCCCAAGGCTCGCGCCCATCTTCGCCACCACCCCCAGTGCGCCAGGCACGCCCGTGCACTCCATCCAAACCATGCGTCGCAAGGCAGCCGGTCACGGCGGGCCCCTAACAAAGATCTTGGTCGCAAATCGCGGGGTATGATACCGTTATCAACTTGAGATATGACGCATATACCATTTAATATATCTCTAGGAAATCGCTGTCCGCGTTTTCCGCACGGCCCACGAGCTTGCTATGCATACCGTCGCAATATACTCGTTCGAGGATAGATTGTCTGCTCATCGTCAAAAGGTACACGCGCTGCTCTCTTTTAAATTATTCATGCAAATCGATGATCGTTCAGGCCGACGAAGCATACCGTGTCGGTGCCGGCTTAACCCCTGTTGCCGCGTACCTCGCGCAAGACGATATCATCCGCACTGCTCTTGAGCATGGTGTTGATATGATCCACCCTGGGTGAGGCCATCCACGATCTGCATTCATGTTTTTTAGAATTTTAATGCCCGGTAGATATGGTTTCTTATCTGAGAATGCCGAATTTGCCCGCAAGGTCGAGCAGGCTGGCATTGCCTTTGTCGGGCCGACGCCTGAGGTCATCGATAGTCTGGGCGACAAGACAAAGGCACGCACTCTTGGTAATTCATCTTGATGCCTGTCCTTCCGTGGACAATCCGCTGATCGACCATACGCACACGTAGCTATGAAAGTTGGCGTCCCTGTCGTCCCCGGAACGCCTGGACCCGTTGACCAATGGACCGACGCAGACTCGTTCATCAAGGAGTATGGCTTCCCAGGTCATATATCTTCCTTTGTGAGCGCATATAGCTGGTAGTGCTGAACGCACCTTTTCTCCAGTGATCATAAAAGCTGCTATGGGTGGCGGAGGCCGCGGCATGCGTGTCGTACGCGAAGAATCCGAGTTTAAGAACGCCTTTGAGCGTGCAGTTTCCGAAGCTAAGTCCGCGTTCGGCGACGGGACGGTTTTCATTGAGCGTTTCCTTGAACGGCCTCGTCACATCGAAGTCCAGCTCCTTGGAGATTCGCTGGGCAATATCGTGCACCTGTTTGAACGCGATTGTTCCGTTCAACGCCGGCATCAAAAAGTGGTCGAGGTTGCCCCCGCGACGCATCTTCCAGAGGAGGTCCGCGAGGCAATCTGGGCTGATGCGATTAAACTCGCGAAAAGCGTCAACTACAGGAATGCAGGAACCGCAGAATTCCTGCTTGATCAACAGGGAAGACATTACTTTATCGAGATCAACCCACGCATCCAGGTCGAGCATACTATCACAGGCTAGTATAGTTCCCCGTGTATTGACCGAATACTTTAACCGAGCCGATAACAGAGGAAATTACCGGTCTTGACATCGTCGCAGCCCAGATTCAAATCGCCGCTGGCGCGACTCTTCCTCAGCTCGGATTGACCCAGGATGCGATCACCAAGCGCGGCTTCGCAATTCAGTGCCGTGTCACCACTGAAGACGCAGCTGCAAACTTTCAGCCTGACACAGGCAAGATCGAGGTGTATCGCAGTGCTGGCGGTAATGGTGTCCGCCTCGACGCCAGCTCCGGTTTCGCAGGTGCTCAGATTAC
>QLPC01001876.1:7603-17637 GCA_003314055.1 Lactifluus hygrophoroides | reverse complement strand
ATCTACATCGAGTCAACTATGTGAGTTATGTCTCTCTTGTTCATTGTTGCCCCCAACTAGCATGTCCCCGTCCAGTTTCCGGTTCTGCCAAATGGGTGAACTGGACCGATGGACTGGTTTCACATTCACTGAATTTAGCTAAATAACCGGACCGAACCAGACCGTGGCAACACTAGTGAGGAGGGTGGGGCGAGATGGTTCCACTGAGATATAGAGGAGTGGGTGGGGGGCAGGAAGTCTCGTTGCCAGCGATCAAAGATCAGGGTGGGGGGGTTGGTGGGGGGTGTGATGGGTGAGGTGGCCTGGGCTTGGATAGTGAGGTTCTCCCAGACCGCATGTAAAGGGTGTGTTGTGTGGCATGACCATTTTGGGTGATGACCGAGGACCGTGGCACTGTGAGAAGGGTTAGTAAGGTAGGTAAGTAGCCACTTCTGTAAAGTAATCGAAGTCCGTAGGTAACAATGTTTGGTCGTGTTCTGTACGTATGATATCACTGTTCGGTTGGCGAGAAGTATTGTGAGGTCGCCGTGTAGGGGAATGGTGGCAAGGGTTTGGGCAAGGGCATGTAGTTGTATGCCATGTGTGTCTGTGCCCGTGTGGAAGGATGTGTGTATGGTGTCGCGACCATGGCGGACGATCACCCCCGTGGCAATGGGGGGACTCAGAGTGGGGAGGAGCTGGATGATGATGGTATAGGTAGGGATATGTAAGGTGAAGTCATTTTTTAGGAGGGTTTTTATGTGGGTAAGTTTGAAGGAATGGGGTTTATGGGTAGGGATGTGTAAGTGAGGGTGAGACCAGGTTTGGTCGTGTATGGGGTAGGTGGGTACGTAGTTGTCATTGTGTAGGTTGTCAAGGAGTGTGGGCGTGTGTATGCATAAGTCTGGGTCAGCGTGGTTAGCGCGTATAGTAAAAAGTCTGGAGTCAGGGGGTAAACGGGAGACTCATTGTTTAAAGGAGAGAAGGGATTTTTGTATAGTATATTTGATGGGTAAGATGGCGAGGGCGCAGTGTAGTACGGTGGTGGGGGTGGTGCGGAAGCATCCACTCATCTTTCTGATGCAGTCATTCTGTGCAACCTGAATGGGATCAAGGTATTTGGTCAGTATACGGGGGCCCACAGCCCAGAGGTGAGAGGTGTATAGTAAGGTGGGTAGGACAAGGGAAAAAAAGAGTTTACGCCAGTTCGCGAAGGACAGGCCCCTTACAGAGTTACCAAGAAGGCTAAGAGCTCTAACTGTCAAGCAAGCCCTATTTGCCATGATCTTGACATGGTTGTCCCATTTTAGGTGCCTGTTGAAGTAAACGCCAAGGTACCAGACATTGGAGGACACTGGGATGGTGAACTGGGTGCCGTTTTTGTCGTAACCCTTGACTGTAGTAAGGAGTGGGCCGGTGTATTTCTCGATGACCCTTTTCTGGTGGAAGAAAAGGAACTCCGTTTTGTCTTTGTCGATGGCTAGGCCGTTCTGTTTCAACCAGCAGAGTATTGAATGAAAAGATTGTAGGGCGGAGATTGTGGCTCCACGGAAGGTGGGGCTGGAGCTGAAGATTGCTCCATCATCTACGTACATCTGGAGTTCTGTGTGGGCTGTGTCATGGGCCATGAGGTGCAGTAGGGGGGAGGTGAATAATGTGGAGAGGATGGGGGAGATCGGGGACCCTTGTGGGGTGCCGTGCCTGACTGGGAAGGCGGGGGTGGTCATGCCGTTGAATTCGAGTCGGAGGCTGTGATTGGTAAGGAAGGAAGTGAGCCATCGCCCAACTGAGGGATGATAGCCTAGTAGGTCGCAGATACGGATGAGTCGGGGGATGGTCAAGCTGTCGAAAAATCCTGAGACGTCAAAGAGGAGTAGGGCGCCTGGGACGTTCATGTGTAGGCAACGTTGGGCATGGTGGGTAATGATTGCAGCTGCGTCGGTGGCACAGCTGTTGGTGCGTGAGCCGAACTGCGTGGTAGGGAGGAGGCTCCATCTGTTTGCTTTGTCGAGGAGACGTCGTGCCATGAGTTTTTCCAGGAGCTTCCCAGTGCACTCCAGGAGGTTAATGGGTCTATACGCCTTGGCTTTCGTGTAGTCCGGTTTCTTGGGTTTAGGTATGACTATAACCTTGGCGTCTGGCCAGGGGTGATGGCCCAGGGTAAGGCAGGCGTCGTAGAGTGCAATGAAGTGGGAGGGTGTGGCATGGAAGGCCCATTTTAATAGCTTCCATCCAATGCCGCTAAGGCCGGGTGCGGATTTGTTTGAGGTGTCTTGTAGGCATCGGGCGATTTCTTCTGCAAGGATGGGCTGATGTTCGCGGGGGGGGAAGGGTGGGGGGTCGTCTGGTTGGGAGGGGTCGACGGGGAGGTCGTCGTGTACGAAGAAATGTTGTCATAGGAGTTCGCCCATTTGTGCATGTTCCTGGGTGAGGTGGTTATCAGCGTCAGCAAGGGCGAGGATGTGCGTGTCTTGTGAGCCCTTTCTCCATCGTGCCGCCATCCAGAGGTCATCTTGAGTGATAGTGGAGTAGAAGTTGTCAGCCCATTCACGTTTCGCTTGTCGAATCGTGGCTTCAAGGGCGGATGATTCTAGCTTCTTTTGTTCGGGTGGGGCACTGCGGGCTGATGCAGCGGCGGAGTCACATGCATCGTTCCACCATCGGGCTCGTGAGGGCTTTCGTGTCTTCCGTTTTTCAAACAAAGCTGCACAGCAGTGATTGATGTCATTGTGGAGTTGGCATGCTTCGTTGTTCAAGGATGAATGGTCTGTGATCAGGATGGCGTCTCAGAGCTTGAAGAGTTGGGTCCATTCATCCCGTTGGGCGTCTTCGAGAATAAAGCCGGTGGTGGGGGGGTGTACTCCTTGGTCCGCATGGGAGACTTTCCAGAACATTGTCAGGGCCCGATGGTCAGATCCATAGGCGAGGTCGTCGGAGATTGAGAGGGGGGAGAAGTTAGGGGAGATGACGGCCGGTTGATTCATGATACCAAGGTCGATGATGGATCGGGTGTGTGATGTGGTGCGGCTGTCTTCCCAGGTATGCACGTCGGGGGGGTTGATGACTGTGAGGGATTTGTCTGTGAGCCAACGTTCAAATCAATCAGACCACAGGGAGGGCCTGGTGTGAGGAAGGGACCAGGGGCTGTGCATGTTGAAGTCGCCGAGGAGGAGTGTAGGTCTTGTGGATGTGACGAAGTTGAAAATGTGTTGAAGGCCGTGTGATCGAGGGGGTACTGCGTGGTAGATGTTCCCAAGGTCTAGGTGTTGATTTCGGTATGTGATCTGTATGAATTGTGAGGTTAGTGTGTTTAGGGGATGTTCGTGATTTTTTTTTTTTTTTTTTTTTTTTTTTTTTGAAATCAGTTTATTCGGTCCTCGCTATCTACTCAGCATGCAGACCGGCCCAAATGGCAATCATCGACTAGGGACTGCAAATCCTACTACACCTAAGTGCCTTGGAGATCCGAAACCCTAACTACACAGGGAGGACTAATTACTTGGGGGCTGACACGGTTTATTGTGAAATGGAAGGAATGGAACGGGCGTAAAAGCGTACAAGGATGAAGGCGCGCCGCTGCGGGAAACCAGGCCTGAAGCGAGCTCCAGGGGACTCCCCCTTCTACGGGGGCTCTAACTGGTTCCAAGAACCAATGAAAGATGACTGACCAGCAGACGGCCTTCTGTACGAAAGTACGAGCCTAGGGATCAAGGGAAGTTGAGACAGAGTGAGTCGGAAAGTCAGCGGCATGTGCGCGAAGGGATGGGTGCAGCCGAACCTCCTCATTCGTTACCATGTCCTGCACTGTCGATAATGGTAGTCCAGAGAAAATGAGGGAAGCCCAATCCTGATACCTGTACGCCTCCGGAACAGGGGCAATCCAGAAGACCCCAACCTTGCGGGAGGTGGCCCAGACTGAAACAGGGTTGGTGAAGGGTGCAGGGGGAGAGGGAGGGGGAGGCAAAAAGGGGGCATCAACCACCATGCCTGCTGCAGCCTCCTGGGTAGGTGATGAAGGGGTGGAAGGAAGAGGGTCCTTGGGGTTCTTGGCTGTCTCACCAGCATTAGAATTCCCCTCTCCATCAGCTGCATCAGTCCCCAAGGCCCTCTGGGCCTGTCTCTCTCGCCTGGAAGGTCTGGAGCGTCCTTGCTTCTCAGATGTTGGAGTTTCATCGGCCTTACGGCCTCCACATGTCCGACGATCAAAGAAGTGGCGGGCCTCGCGGCCGTGGCCATCAAGAAGTTCTAAAACAAAGACAAACATCACTTTCTTCACCCTGGCCATGGGCACAGGGCTGGGGCACAGGGTGTGCGCCTGTTGAAGGAGGTGGGAATGGAAGAGGGGAGTAAACTCGACCCAGGAAAAATGGCCATCCGCATTGATTTGCGCGGTGGAAATGTTGGGAATGATAAAGTCGCGGGAGATGTACCAGCGACGGCGGAAGATGTTGAGGGTATCAAAGACAGATGGACCGTCGTCATCATTTCCTGACCCCGTTGACGGGACAGCAGCAGGACCTGCCCTTGAGGGGGCAGGGATCCCTACCTCAACATGGGCTGGTGCCAACGATGAGGCGGATCCAGGAGAAATGACTCAGGCTCGCTTGCGAGGGAGGGAGGCAGAGGGGGGGGAAACTTGGTTTGCAGAGAACATGGTGGTAAAGGTCCAAGAAGGATGTCGTGGGGATGTTCATGATCGTAAAGTAGTTTCATCTCTGGAAAGAGAGAATGATGGAAGTATGTCGCCACTTTGCATGTGTCTTCCATAGGGTTATTGGGGAGGAGGCAACACCAGAGGGCGTTTCGGGTGGTGCCGGTGGTGGGGGATCCAAGGGGGTGATAGTCAGAGCGATTTGTGGTGGTGGTGCCCACCCAGGGTTCTTGTATCAGGAGTATGTCGAAACGAGTGTCTTCAGCGGTGTTAATGAGTGTGTGCATGATGTGAGTGTGTTGGTTCACGTTGACCGACAAGATCCGAAGGGTGTGAGACATTAAGCTTCGTCCACCCTTGCCAAGGGGGCAGGTTCTGATTCCGAGTTGGCATCCCTTCTTGCACTCGTACCACCACCATCTCCCCTGGCCCAAGGGATCCCAGGCCCTCTTCTTCCTGCCTGTGGGGGCCCGTCCCCACTGGCAACTCGCTCGTCTTCAGCAAATCCACGGCCTAGCAGTTTAGGTGGACTGCTCTATCAAAACCCTTTAATGCCCTCTGGTCGACACCCTGGAGCTCAGCGCCGCCCGCCCTCCCTGAGGACTTACGACCTCGATGGACCCCTGGTGAAGGGTCGCTAAACTCACCACCCCTCCCCTCCCACCCCTTGGGAGTTCCGCTTTGTTGGCACCAGCCCATACTGTGGACTCCCCAGAGCCAGTGATCCGTCTAAGACGGTGAGGCCTGTTGCTGCGTTGTCCCGTCAACCAGCTCAGGGATCGTTCCGGCCCGCCGCCGACATTACAGCTCGGTGAAAGTTTGAATTGGTCCGCCCTTCCCTCCCTCCCGGACTGGTCGACGGCCTTGCGTGGCCCACCCCCCCTGCGGCTTCGGCCGCCCGAGCCCCTGGGCAACGGGTCTAAACTCGCCCCCCTCCTCTCCCCTCCCTCCTCTCCTCTCACTCCTCTCCCCTCCCCCCTTCCGCCCTTGGTTCCGGCCAGGGGCTTCTCGGGTGAGGTACACGACGGGGTCGGGGGCCTCCGGGCCCCTGTCCTGGCGCAGCCTGAGGGTTGCGCCCCCTGTCCTCTGTGCCTCGTGTCTTACTGCTTCGGCGGTTCCCGGTCGGCTTGGCAACCGATCTGGGTTGGGGCACCTAGGCCCTTCCTCCATCCAGGCCCCCCCTCCCCTCTGTCACCCGTTGGTGACTCTAGACCGCCCGGTCTAGATTCTGCGTGAACTGGCCCCACGCACCTGGGCCCACCGAGGCCCTCCGCCCTTCACTGGGCACGCCGGCGACACCGGGTATCGTGCTAACTGGTTAGCCTTCCGCCTTCCCCCGGGGCTTTGATGCCTCATGTACCCTCCTACGCACTCCTCCCCTCCACACTTGTGTCTGCGTTTCCCCTCCCACTTGCATTCGTGCCGGTGGTCGATCGTAATTGGGGTGTAATTCGCTGCCGGGGCGCCTTGGCTGGTGCCTGTTTTCCCCCTTCCTCACTTCCTCTTCCTACGTACTATACTATCTTTATTCCTGCCTCTCGGGGCGTGAGACGTGGTAGGGTAGCCGCAGCTAGTCGTAAGTCGGTCAACCCCCCTTCTCCTTTGTAGTTATAATGGTCCGTAAAAGCTACACTGGATAGTATAAGGGTATACTAGTCATGTAACGGCCCGTCGTAGATTAGGTTCTGCGCTCTCGTTTTCGGTAGTAGGAACGCGCGTCTCGTCGCCTCGGTGGCAGGACCCGCACCGGTAGTTAGTACACTCTCTTGTATATGTTCATGGTTACGTAGAGAATAAACTATTCCATTCAAAAAAAAAAAAAAAAAAAAAAAAAAAAAAAAAAAGATTCCGAGTTGGTGATGTGTGCGATAGGGGGTAGGGAGGGGAGGCGTGTGCGTGGGGCACCTTCTTCTGAGGATGAGGAGGGGACAGGGTGGTAAGCCTTCGCAAGGAGGCACTTGTCGTGTTGATAGCAGGTATGACCCTTGGCTTTCACGCGGTATTTGGTGCTGGCTAGGCAGTTTAGGCACTGTGCAGGGCAGTTGCACGTTCCGAGTTTGGAGTGTTTGGTGGAGTAACGACATTCCTTGTCGTGTGTAGATTCACCGTGTCGTCCTCCACAGCGTGGGCAAACAAGGGTAGTGGGGGGCCGAGAGCATCGTTGCGCCGTGTGTCCAAGTTTGTGGCATTGAATGCACTGGCGGATGACTTGACAGGATTTGTACTTTTTGGCTATCACACGTGCGCCGAACATATGTAGGCGGGCTTTTAGGATGGACTTGAGTTTACTTCCCGAATCGTCCAGGAAGGAAAAGACCACGGAACCATTTACGAAGGTTTCACCTTGTTTGTTCGGTCCATCATAGTTTTGAAGCCAGGAGGGTTTATTTATGAAGATCATGTCGCGGCAGACGGCGTTGTCCATGAGTTCCTCAAAGAGGGTGTTGGGGTTGGGAATGGGGTCATCATCTTGGTTTCTACAGAGGGGAACGCCACAGAGGAGGACTTTCGTGTATCCGGCATGGGGGACGAGGGTATATGCCATAGTGAATAGGGTGTCCAGGATGGGCTTTATGCTGTGAACCTGTTGGATGGTGGGGGAGCCTTCAAACGTAAGTATGAAGTTTGGTGAGAGTTGGGAGCTCCAGTGTCCTCCAAGGAGATTGAGGGATCTGAGGGATAAATGGTCGCCCAGGGTACGTATACGCTCTTTGATTTGTCGTACAATGGCTGCGGCTGGCTTGCGGGTGGTTTGGACATGGGTGGGGTCACTGCCCGGCACCAGTCTGCGGACGACAGTCCACTCAGTGTACTGTAGGGGTTCTGGGGAGGAGGAGTCCTGACGGGGAGGGCGTGTGGTTTGTAGGGTCTCTTGGAGCCCTGTATGGTGGAGTATGGTGTCTACGAGTAGGGCTTTGGAGAGATTGTTGCTGACCGTCGCTTCCGCGCCGAATACAAGGCGGTAGTAATTGATCAAGGCCTCCCGGGACATCTTTAGGAGTTCATTTCTTGTTTTTATGGCGGGACCTTGAGCCGCTTTGGTAGATGTGTGGGAGTTGATCGAAGAGTCTGAGTCTGTGGCTGGTATGAGGACTTTGGGGGTTTTTCGGGGTTTGTTGGGTTGTTTGGCTGTGATGTCTGCAAAGGACACTGGTGTAGGTTTGCCGGTTTTTCCCTTGACGTACCAGCCGTGGTTTGAGCTGGCCGCAGGATCTTGTTGGACTTGTTCTTCTGTGGAGTCTGGTACAGGGGGGGAGGGGTATCATCTCTTGTAGGATCGTTGTAGGTCAGTTATGCCGTTGGGGGGGATGAGGTTCGCTGAGTTGATGTCATGGTCTTGTAAATAGTGTTCTATGAGTTCCATGGTGAAGTTGAACTGTTCCAGGTTGGTTTCTGGGGTGATACTGGTGACCGTTTGGCAGCGGAGGTCATGTTCGATTTGGGCTGGTGTCAGGTCCTCATATTCCAGAGGGCCGTCTACGTCATCGAAACTTTCTTCCATTTCTTGGTCCTGCATCTCGGCTGAGGCCTCACAGTCCAGCTGGTAGAGGTGCAGTTCCTGGTCGTTTAGGAGGATCAGGGGACGATTGGAGAAGAGTGCATGGTAGGAGCGATGCATGGTTTTGTCGTTGATGAGGTATTCAGTGAAGATACGGGACCGTGCGTCCGCAATGATACATTCGAGATCAGCATTGGCTGTATCTATGGTGATTTGTAGGGTGGGTTTGTCCAAGGCCGCGATGACTTTCAAGGGGGTGGGTTTCAGAGGGTGGACCGTGCGGGTCGTTGAGGTCAGGGGTGCTATCCCTTTGCCTCTATCCTGACGGGGGGTGTGGATGGAGTCTTTGACAGTGGGTGGCTGTGGTTGAGATGGGGAGTAGGGGCAGGTGGGTGGTCGCTTGCCTTGTTCCAGGTTGGATACCCGGGATGTGACGTCAGTGAGGTGTCTGTGGACGTCTTTGAACTGTGTGGTCATCGTATTGTTCATTTGTTGGATGGCTTGCATGATGGAAGCCATTGGGTCAAGGGGGGGAGGGGGGTTGGTGACCGTGATGTTAGTAGGAGGGGGGGTCTGGAAGCGTTCCATGGCAGCTTGGGTGGAGGGGCCGACTGAGATGTCTGACAGGAGTGAAGCTGGAACGGTTGGTTGTGGGGCGTGAATGGGGGGGGGGCTGTCTGCCATCCTTTCCTCGATTGGCACGATCGATGCACAGGAAGAGGATCGAGAAGGTGCGGAAACCGCGCTGGTGGGGGTAGGTGTGGGTGCTCCCGATTGGGGGAGAGGGGGGGAGGATGAGGGTTGGTATGGGTGTGCTTGTGCCCATGCCGCCTCCTTGAGTTTGCGGGTAGGTTTCTTCGTGGGTTTGAGGGCTTCGTGTCCTCGTGCTTCTAGTGTGGATTTCGCTTCTTGGAGCTCAACTTTGTAGCGTGCCTTTAATGTGGCGAGTTCCGTTTGATACGCCTCGTTGGCGTCTTTCTGTGCTTGTTGGAGGGCCTGTTCTTTGAGGGTAGGGAAGTGATTGTTGTAGTAGGTTTGAGCCGTCGTTTCGGCTTTGATCTTGGCCTCATTGAGGAGGTCCTCCTTGCCCTTGATCAAGGCAAGTTCGACACGCATTCATGCGGCCGTCAGGGAGTCTGTGATTTCTTGTTCTGCCCAGGGGTGTATGACTTCGATCTCCGTGCGGTTGATGGCAGCTTTCCGTGCGGTGGCCTTGAGTTCATCCGAGACCCAGATGATCCATTCGTCAATTCGGACATCCCACGGGATTTCCACGTCGTTGCCTGAGAGTCCTATTATGTTTTGGACGATCAGTTTGTTGATGTTGTCTAGTCGTTGTTTGGTCCACTCATCAATGGATTCCCGGATGAGGGGGAGTTGCTGGTTGAGTATTGTGGAGTGGACGGCTCGTAAGTCGCTTCCCACTGTCTTTATGACCGAGTTGTAGTGGTTTTCTGGGATGGCCATGCGGCATCGTTCCAGGCAGCGCACGCAGACTTCCCAATTGAAGTGGTAGTCTAGGTCATCACGGAAGAAGTGGGATAAGGCGAGGAGGGTGTCTTTGAGTTGTGTGATGTATTGTTGTTCATCCTGCGAGAGGTCGATGAAGATTTGTGGTAAGATATTGGTTCCCTCTGCAGGGGGGTTGTTGTCGAAGGTAGTGCGGAGGCCTTTCTGTATGTCAGCAATACACATAAGAGACACTTTGATCCAGTTGGCCCTGGTGGGTACATCTTTAAAGCCAGAGGCTAGGTAGGCGTTGATGTGTGTCAGGGTAGAGCGGAGAGCTGTCCCGTCTGGTTCATTAGTGAAGTCCTCCTCGGAGAGGGGGAGGGGTTCGTTGGGGTGTAAGGGTGTGGATGGGAGGAAGAAGGTGGTGGGGTAAGTACCCGGGGGGGGGGGGGG
>QLPC01001864.1:0-25335 GCA_003314055.1 Lactifluus hygrophoroides | reverse complement strand
CTACTTTCTTCTAAGTTCGGGATATAAATGTATGCGCCTCATACAGCTCCGCGAAGGGTACGCCTTCACAAGATTGCTCATTGAGATGGCACTGGCGTCAAATGCGCCAACCCGGCTGAAAGTAAAGGTATGGTTCGGCCCATTTACAATGTCAGAATTACACCTTATTTTTACTCTTATTTCAGTGTCTCCGCCTACTTCCTCCATCAGCTGCTGCTCTCCTCCCAGACATCGTCCTAACTCCCTACATGCCAGTCCCCGATACGAATGGCGAAGAATGGGACCGTCTCGAGGCCGCTACTGGTATCGATGCCCTTCTCGAACTCATCATGCATGGTGAATATAACGGTCAAGATGCAGCGCGGAGGCAAAAAGACAACGTCGATCTTCGTGCCACAGCTGTTGGCGTGTTCGAGGTATGCGCTTTACTTTATTCCATCACAATGGCCAAGGATTCGTTTACACGACCTGCAGCACTTTGTTAGGGACGAGCGCGTGAAGGAAGCGATCGTTGCGGGGATGCTTCCGCCTGAGAATGATGCTGGTTTGCGCACCTTACTCCGTTTTTATCATCCAACAACCTCACGGACCCTGTAATAGGCGCATCTCCCCACTCTCCTGTCACGCCGCTTCTCTTTGGCCTTGTCGTTCCTCCAAATTCGCCTTTGGACCGTGCCAACGTCTCTTCTGTTCAGTTCGCAGCAGTTCTCTTCGCCCATCTACTGCGGCATGCACCCCAATGCAAATCTCTAGCACGCAAGATTGTACTTCCTCCTCTGACGCCGCTTCCAGCATCGTCGACTGCAGGTGGCGCCTTTTTCGTCCCTGCAGATAGTGGGGCACCTCCTGTACCCGAACCTGCGCCCAAAGAGGATTTTGAAGATGGCCCGCAAAGCTTGCTTGCCCTCCTCACCGAGCACGTTTCATTGGCGTTCCTGCAGCGCTCACGAGCGGGATTGGTGCCTCGTGAAACGCGGGAAGCGGATCGCATCATCTGCGCTTACCTTTCGCTGCTCTCACAGTGGTTGTGGGAGGATCCGCGTGCTGTGCGCGAGTTTCTCGAAGCAGAGGGGATTGGTGTACTCGTCGACCAGTTGAATCAACCGAGCGAGATCGACGTCGTCGTGCCCGGTCTCTGCGCATTCTTGCTGGGCGTGTGTTACGAGTTCAACCGAGAGCCGGGCGAGATCACACGGTATGTCTTGCGCCCTACAGTTCGGCGATAGTAAGTATTGATTCGGGCATACGGGGGCGTGTAGTGCAACCATGCACCCGATTCTCGCCAGATTGGGCGCAGACGTGCTGGTGGGTCGCATGAACCGCGTGCGTGAAGACGAGCGCATCAAAGTGGTCGGACCAGACTCCTGGGTTCTGCCGTGTCCGACACCTGGCCCTCAGGCGCTCGATCCGGCGTTTACGCCCATGTATGATGGTGAGACGGAGATCTGGTTCGACTGGGCCTTCGTGGACTTCTGGAAGGCGAACAATCGTGAGCTCTTTTTTTCTGGTCGTGCAGGTTCCGGTCCTATCCTGATGTTATGCCCTACCTTTCCACAGATACGATCCAGCGGGGGATCGTGGCGGATCCGGACTCGGCATCGTCATCATCGGGTATGTGTACGATTAGTTAATCTGATATATCTTATTCATCCTTGACTACCGAATAGCACAAAGCGGTGAAGAGAGCATACTAGTCGCCTCACTTCGTGAGGTCATCGCGAAACAGGCCGCCGAGATCGAGGCGCTGCAGGGTAAATTAAAAGATCTCGCTGCCGAGTCCCACGCCGCTGCAGAAGCGGCGGGTTCTGCAGCGTCACAGTCTACGGCTAAATTCGATGAAGTACGTTTTATCCATACACTGGCAGACACGAGGTGAACCTTGGCGTGAACAGGAACGCACGGAATTGGAGGCTGCCCTCACGGCCGAGCGCACCAAGCGTGCCGAAGTGGAAAAGGAACAAGAAGACTTGCTCGTCTTATTAGACGAGCTGAGCGGTAAGCGGACGAGGGATAAGCAGCGCATGAAGGAGCAAGGAATGGATGTATCCGAAGATGAAGATAGCGAAGATGAAGATGAGGCGGGGGAAGAAGAGGAATAGCGGCGGACTGTCCTCATAATCTATCGTGCATTCCGGATTATCGACATTTATTGATAAACGTCTAACAACTCCCCGATGCCCGATGCCCGATAGTTTGTCTCGCTCACGAAATGAATCACACCTACGGTGGCGAAAAGCAAGACTCGGCCGGACCCCGAGGCAGTAACCACGATCGACACTAGCAACGCCACATCATCTAATAAGAACTGGTGAGGGGACGCATCCTCGGGCAAAAACGACACAAAACGGTAACGAACATTTCATTCCCTTGCAAGGTTGCGGTGTTTGGGTCAAGGTTGTGCAGTAGTTCCGCCACAGTTTTAAAGCGTCTGTCTTACGCACCACATGACTGAGGCGTGCAAGATTGCAATTGGGAATGAATATCTGCTAACCAAAAGAACATACAAGAAACAGGACATACTGCACTACTAACGTGCGTAAGAGTATGAATCAACTATCATTGGGATGGACAGTTGCGCTAAACAATCAAGTAACTTTTCGTAAACCTTTCGTGATTACGTCAGGCATAGCTGTGGTCGCATCTCGCGTCAATGACCCCAGACACATACATAATGCAATCGCCAAGCTGGATGGTGCATCCCCACTCGGGATCTTTTGGGCGTAGCACCTGGCTAGCGAGGCTACGCACTTCGATCTCGGTAGGACGCCAGGGCCGATGCGATCAAAAAAGTAAATCAGATCTTAGGATTACTCACCTAAATGCATCAAAACTAGGGTTACGACAACTATGTCCTCCTGCGTTTCAGAATCACGATCTGCTTACTTCTCCGTTCCCTACAGACTGGCGCGGCCAAACTGTGTCGTTGAAAGTTGAAAGACGTCCAAAATCCAAACATGCCTAAGTTCTCAACGACAACTCCATCCCACGGTGCTTTCTCTGCCAGCAAAGCCCCATCCGTGCAACGATTCGAGGGTGAAGATCGAGTTGACGGGGGAGGGAACAGGACATTCATGGGAATTTCCAAGACAATTGTTGTCAACCAGGAACCCGTCGGCAAAAAGCGGATGTACGCGTACTGTAGATGGCAAGAACAAGAGAATTCAATCAATCAAATTGGGGCGGAATGCCCCCGGTTTTGGCGCTGGATCTGAAGGGTCGACGTAGGCGGAAGTGCGGCGATGAGGTGATGCATGCACTTGGGAGTGGGGGGTAAAGTACAAGACTGTAGAGTAGAATATCGTGAAATAGCACTGGCACAGCACGGTGCGACACAGAAATGGTACGATTGAGCACGTGACGCAGCAAAGTCGGGGGTTGGTTCGGGTGTGCCTTGTAAGTAAGGAGAGGAGATTTTCATTTTCGACCTGACAGCGCGATACAGATATTGGTAAATTGACTTTGGCCCTAAAAATATACAGTCATGCTCCGCTCAACGTTGTTCTCTCTTGCCCTTTCTCTTTCTCCTCGGACCTGTCATTCATGATTTCTCTCAACGCCCTCCGTGCCCTCTATCGTTCCATTCTACCTTTTCTCCCTTTGTGGATATCCATCCCATCCATAGTCCACTTGAAGCCAGTCAAAAGGACTACTACCTCCCATCTCACGCTCCTGCCAGAGGAGATAATCATCAAAATTTTGGAGTGGTGCGACTTTCAAGAGGTTCTTGGCTGTCAGCTGGTTCGTAGATGAGCCCTTTGTCAACTACGTGCGACTACAATGACATACGCTCCTCGACAGACATGCCGTACCCTCAGACAGGTTATCTCAAATTCGAAGGGCCTGCGTTACAAGATCGCGCTCTCTCAAAACAGGATGTGCGACGGCACCTCACGCCGCTTAAACACCGCCGAGAAATTCGAATTGCTAGCCGCCCATGCTGCCTCCTGGCAAAACCTCCATTCTGCCAAACCCGAAAAAATACCGCTACTCGTTGGGTGGAGCGCGCCGAGGGCCGTCTCGGGCAACATCGTCGTCTTCTCCAGAGTCGGCACAGATGCCGGCCTGGATAGTCTCGCTCCTACAACTCAGAGGCATCATGACACGCAGACGTTGCAAGTCAGGTCGGAACCCCATCTCGATCTACTTGTGTTCCGTGTGCAGTCCACGCTTCGCCGGATCGAGGGCGCCCAGTGGGTTCTCGGTCTCCCTGTGGACACAGCGGAGGTGTGCATCGACGCGTCGCAGGATCTTCTCATATACGTCTCGTACGTCATTTCATTTCCTTTTTTAGCATTTGTTGGAAACTCATCAACGATTCGGCCTGTGATATCAGGAATCATATGTTCTACGTGTGTACGCTGTCCACTGGTGCTGTGCACCCTTTGGTCGAGCATGACGGCTCATTTAACCTGTGGGATGACACACGGCGTTCCGATTTGTTTAACCTCTGTGTCCGCGGAGATTATGTCGCTGCCGGCACCCGGATTTACTTTATATCCGTTTGGAACTGGAAGACAGGACATCTAGTCTCCGATCAGGTACGCGCCATTCACCCTTTTACCTTTATCTGTTTTTGAAATCCAACACCGCTGAATTCGAGTTGAAGATGTCCGAAGTGAACTTCTCGTCTTTCGACTTTGTTGATGAGCACCATATAGTATATTCGGTGTCAAAGGAAGATAGCATATATGTATACGACTTGCGCCGTCGTTTCGAGCAGCGACAACAGCAGTCTCCTCAAAAGGAGCAAGAAACGGAAACGAGGCCATTTCGTCTGAAACTAGCGCTCCCTCTCATCAATCGCGCCCGGACCACACGATACATACAACTTCGGCGCAACGCGCTACCAGTAGCGCGGGAACATTCCTCGATCGTCGAGGGCGACTCACCTCCGTTCTATGCTGACCCGCGCGAGCGGCTCATCGTTGTACGCGTAGTGACGAGTCCTGTTCAGCGCGGGGAGGAGCAATTCGAGCTACACGTCCCCGCGTCTGTCTTGCTCGAACACTCTACGGCAGCGCAGCATGCAGGGAACACAGAGACAGCACTGCCATGGTCTGCATGGCATGAAGCCGTGCGTCTGACACCCCCGCGTAAATTGCCGTACGCCCTGCAGGCGCACATGATTGCATATGGCATGCACGCAGTGTCACATCCGCCTGATTGGGACGAGGGTGTTCTGCACATTGATTCGTACTTGACGCGAAGGAAACAAGGGACCCGACAGGTGGTCAAGTTGCCCGATGAGTTTACCGGAAAGAAGGATGTTTTGAGTGTCATGTGTGAGGACGGGTTGTTATGCTACCAGGTTCGCTTTTTTGCGCTACCACTGGCACTTTTATTCTGGCCCGGTTTCTGATTATTTTTTTGCGCAGCTTGATCCGTCGATGAGCAGGATCGCCCACGCATATTGGTACTCATTTTAAAGCTGGGATGAAACGAAAGACTTACGAGTTGTAATGTGATGTAATGCGGTCTGGCTGGACACTCATTTTCTTAGCTTTCTTGATCATCTACGCTCTCACACTTATTTTGAAGATTACCCAAGTTGAATTCTTCACCTTCACATGATCGTGTTTCACCAAAGGATGTGTGACGCGTGCGGTGGTTGGAGGTCATGCTAAGATGAACACAAAGTGGCGAGCTGAGTAAGGTATATTGTTGCTGAGCTTTCCGGCTACTGGATTCTGTCTCCTGTCTCTCTTCTTACAATGGTGGAAAGGGGGAAAGGGAGAATAGCCGGGCCGGTGCGTGGCGTTGCCGGTCCGGTCTCTCGGAGTTCAAGTCCGGCAGTGTCCGCTTCCGAGTCCTCCGCCACGCCAACCCTCAGGCTTTCCATTGCAAGGAACCAACGTCATGTGGGTAGTAACATTCTAGCTTTATGTATTCTGACCACCGCCGATGCTGTGAATTGTGGTGTGTTGCTGGTCGATTGGCAGACCCCCAACGTCACCAGTTTTGCCCCAGCGAATGGAAAATAGGAGATGCCAGAAGCTCCAAAGAGGAGCAACCCCGAGCAAGCAAGGGCTCGGCCCGGGGGGCGATCTCGCGGCCATCCTGCGCGCGGCGCTCTACAACCCGCAGCGCTTCCCCGACACGACCCGCTTCGCTGAGGCCCTGCGCTTTGCCCTCGCGGCGCAGCGCCATTTCCGTGCCCAGGGGCCACGTACTTCGCGCATTGATCTCTGGGACCTGGGCAGCTTGCCGATGGCCCGCTGCGCTGTGGAGCTGCTCTATGACCTGCAGGCCAACGCCCTGCCGCCGCGTATCGCCATGGCGCTGCTGCTCGGCCTGCCACCATCACCCGGCAACCTCGAGGTGTCCCTGCGTCGCCTCAGGTTCGACCGGCCGGCGATGGTACGTGATGCGGCCCACCCGCACCTGGTGGGGCTCGACAGCGACGGAGTGTCATATTACCTGCGCCGTGCCCAGCTGCAGATCGCGTTCCTGAACCCCCAGGGCAACTTCGATGCCAATAACACCGGCCTGGGTGAGCACGCCGACCTTGGTGGCCAGCTGGTGTACGTGCGTGAGGTGGCCGAGGCCCTCGGGCGCATGGGGGTCAATGTCGACATCGTGACCCGGCGCTTCGTCGACCCGCGCTGGCCGAGCTTCGCGGCACCCGAGGAAATCCTGGCGGCGCCTGGGCCTAACGACACCACGCGCGTCGGCCGGGTGCGCATCCTGCGCATTGCCGCGGGGCCTCAGGAATTCCTGCCCAAGGAGGAGCTGTGGCCGCACCTCGACGGCTGGGCGCGCAACGTGGCGGCCTTCTACGAGCACGAGGGCCAGCTCCCCCACGCCACCACTGGCCACTACAGCGATGGCGGGATGGCAGCGGCATGCCTCGAGGACGTGTGCGGCTTGCCCTTCGCCACCTTCACGGCCCACAGCCTGGGGGCCCAGAAGATCGATGGCCTGCTGCTGCAGGACAAAGATCTGACGCCCTTCCACTTCGATTGCCGCATCGGAGCCGAGCGTTGGAGCATGGCGGCTGCGCGGCGCATCATCACTAGCACGAATGCCGAGCGCAAGGAACAGTATGGCCACCCCCTGTACCTCAATACAGTCCACCCGCAGGGCGACGCGCACAAGTTCCTGACCATCCCACCCGGGGTGAACCTGGAGGTGTTTGGTGCTGACAAGGAGGGTCCGCAGGATGCTGACACCCTGGCGACCTTGCAGGCGGCCATCGAACGGGACATCCCGCTGGAGCGGCGGCACCTGCCCATCGTCATCGCGGCTGGGCGCCTGGATGTGAAGAAGAACCACATCAACATCGTGCGTGCCTTCGCCGAACACCCGCGGCTGCGCGAGCGTGCCAACCTGCTGCTCCTGCTCACTGGTGGTAAGGGTGCCTTCACGACCCCGGAGGCCACCCTGAGTGGCCCCGAACTAGTCCTCGCCCAGTCCATGAAGCGGCGGGTGGAGCAGGCCCACATGCTCGGCCAGTGTGTCATTGTGCCGGGGCTGGCCAACACCCAGGCGGAGCTAGCTGCGGTGTATCGCCGCCTGGGCAAGACACGGCAAGGCATCTTCTGCCTGGCAGCGGATATCGAGCCTTTTGGTCTGATGCCCCTGGAGGCCATCGTCAGCGGGGTGCCTGCGGTGGTGACCCAGAACGGGGGGCCCAGTGAGAGCCTGCAGCGGGACGGGCGGCGCTACGCGCTGCTCATCGATCCCAAGGACCCGGCGGCCATCTCCACTGCACTGTATCGGCTGGCCGTGGATCCGCAGGCCTGGCTGCAGCTGCGCGACATGGGCCAGCAGTGGGTGCTCGACCAGTACACCTGGGATCACACCGCCACACGCTACCGCGACGCGGTCCTGCAAGTGATCACAGACTAAGACAGGAGGGGGCACTCAGCTCCCGTGCGGTGCCACCCGATCTCCGAGGTCTTGTCCGGTGGCATAGTCGGTGATCAACGCCATGAACCTGCTGTGCCCATTGCTCAGGTCCCCATGCTCCACATCTGGCCATGCCAGGGTGTATGTGGGCAGCAGGTAGGCGTCGAAGTAGGGCCGGTTGCCCTCAGGCTTGAAGACCTCCCGCTGCCTCACAATGAGCAGGGTGCGTGCTGACAGTTGTGAGAGCTGCATGGGGGTAACACTGGGTTGCGAGAGATTGCTGTCCACCAGGAACTGCACCTGGGGCTCGGCAAAGCGCACCTACATGAAGGGTGCCATCACCGCGCTGAGGCCTGCACGGCCTGGCCAGTTCCCTTTGGCAATCTACATCGTGTCCACGAAGCGGCGCATGTGCGGCGCTTGACCACGAGCAAGCGGCGCGGCGGGGGCCCTGGCTTGTCACCGGCGGGTTGGTCAGGCGGGTTGGTCGGCACCGGCGTCGTCGGGCCGTTGCCCATCATCGGCGGTGGTCAGGTCTGTGATCGTGTGCGGGTCTCGGTCACCGGCACCACTGAGAAGGTGAAGCAGCACCCCTGTTGCTCCAGGTCATGGGCGAGGTGGAGCTGGTGTTCACGGAGCCTCTTGCTTGCTCGGAGTTGGGTGTTTCTGACATCTCCTATTTTCCGTTTGCCGGTGGTATTTCCGTGTCTGCTCCAATCCGGTGTTCTACTTACAGTCAGGGGCTTTATCTGTCTCTGCATGATTTCTATGCTGGTTACCAACTGGGAAACCCTTTCACTGATCTGCCATCTAATACTTCCGTGTATTAGTCTGCTTCCTGTTCTCTCTACCCATATCACACGGGACAAGTGTATCATGCTACTTGTTCTACCTTGTATTTCATTTCATTGCGATGAATATACTATGCTCCTGTGGGTTTGCCCCTATCACCTTGTCCCTACCATGCGTCGGTCGGTAGCTCCGCCGATGCATATACTTAAGCAAAATGTAATGAACAGCAAGCACCCCTCACTCACTATGTTTTTCTCCCTAGGCTGCAGGTCGCTGCACCACGATATACATGGGCTTTATTCTACCATCCTCGTGCCGAGACGGACCGAGCGTTAGCGGAGGCATATCCCTGCGGGGGAAAGCTATGCATCTGATATCTGAACTGATCCCGTGCTTGGTCCTTGGTCTTTCCGTATCCGGTCAGCTTTGGAATTCATAAAGAGTATTATCAACTTTTCGAGCCCCACCACGTGCACCCAAGTTGATGATAGACCTACCCTATCTCTCTCCAAAGTGTAGAATGGAGTGACGTTCGCCTCGTCACTCCATTTTACACTCTGGAGAGAGATAGGGTAGGAAGTCCCTCACCTCCTATCACCGAACCTATAAAGGGTCATCATCAAGAGCATCAACGGCACAAGAAACTTAATCATCAACCACTATCATCCACCACCTTTCCAGTAAATCGCTCTATCAAAGTACCCTATTGACTAGGTACAGAGCAATCGGAACTTAGTCGCTAATCAACAACCCCCTCCCTCGATGCCTTCGTATCCTGCATCTGCCTCCCGGCTTCTGGGACAGACCATCGACAACGGTGCGCTCAGGATCGAGGCCATCCTGGGTGCGGGGTCGTTTGGTGTTGTCTACCGTGCTGTCCACATCGAAACTGGTGTTCGATATGCCGTCAAACGTATAGAGAAGAACGGCTCCGACTACTATCAGACCCGCGAAAGAGAACTACACGCGCGAGTCTCATCCCACCCCCACGTACTCACATTCCACCGTGAGATCGATGCGGGTTGTTATGCCTTCTTCGTCTACGACCTCTGCGCGGGCGACCTTCATTCGGTGATCAGGAAGATGGCCTTCTTCCAGGAGGACGACCTCATCAAACGCGTCTTTATCCAAATCATCGATGCACTCGAATATTGTCATTCACGTGGCGTGTACCACCGGGATTTGAAGCCGGAGAACATCCTCGTCTCTGCAAAAAGCGAAGATATGGATATTTTCATCGCGGACTTTGGTCTTGCCACCACGAATAAAATGACGGCATCGTCCTGCGGAACTCCATGCTTCATGAGCCCAGGTATGTTATATTTTTGTATATTACCGAGCTCCCGCTAAGACACTCGCAGAGTCTCTCGTTCTCAACCACATGTCATACTCCACTGTTCATGGAGATATCTGGGCCCTCGGCTGTATCCTTGCCGAGCTGATTGCTGGCATGCGCCCCTGGGTGACGGCTTCCCCGGAGGATAGGGATTATAGCGACTACATAATGGACCGGGCCATTTTGTTCAATATCCTTCCTATATCAAACCAGGCGTACGAGCTACTTCTGAAGATATTCTCCACAAAGCCGGAGAGGCGGCCGTCACTCGCTGAAATTCGCGCAGGGGTCCTCGCAATCGACACATTCTTCCTCACTGAGGGAGAGGGGCTGAAGTCCGGGTGGAGCGAGCGCCTGGAGAGAATGATGATGATGAAGATACGCGCACGCGGTGTGAACGCGGACGCATACCGCCGTTCTTCGGGATCGATGTCTGGATCCTGCTACGAATCGTTTACGGATTCGTCGTCGTCATTTTCATCATCGTCATCTCGCTATTCCTATGGATCATCGTCATCGGCATTCGAGTCGAGCTCGGTTGAATCGAGCCGGATGCCCGTCACGCCCCCTGTCCCGCCATTGGAAACCATATATATGGACAAGGTGTACCTGTACAAGGTGCCTAGCTGGCTAGAATCGCCGTCACGTATTGCCGCAGCCCAGACTTGTTGATCGATTTCCTTATTTACATATCAAACACAGACATTGGAATCCTTGATGGACTTTACGATACGATACGATAAGATACGGCGATATTAATTTAACGGACCATAAACGGACTCTATTTACGATAATAACTTATTCTTATGAACTATCTAATCTACGCTCGGATAATATAGATATCACGAAATAAATTGAATAATAATCAAATTAATCAACAGTTCAGCATTGCGACCCCTGGCAGCGGAAGTGATGTTTACTAGTTCCTGACTATTTTAATAGTTGCCCTGATTGGCAAGGCTGTAAGAGATAGCAACTGAGCTAAAACTTGGCGGAGGTTTCTCCGTTGTCCCTTACGTGGCAAACGCGTGAGCTGCTGACATAATTTATGGGGGCCCGCTCCTTTCTTTTGTTTTTGTGTCTCATACTTACCTTGTCAACGGCATTCTTGTCACAAATGTTCAGTGGTCGATTTTTGTCCAACGACAATACGGATGCTGTTGCAGGGCCTGAGCCAGGGAGCCAGAGCTCTGAGTACCAAAGGAAATTAATTCTGACATGCCGTTATGGGAAGTTCCAATGTAGGTTGTTTTTGGATTTCATCGATACGACGATAATTGGGCGCTCGCCGTGTATCAATGGAGGATGGAGGAACGTCACCACAAGCGAGATGTACCATTAACAAAGTGGTGCGCGGGGTACTGCCTGACCTATGCACTTCTCGCCAGTCGCCAGTTCACGGATGTCAATAGCTTTGCTTCGAAAATGTGGGTCCATACGACATCATATCACTACTGATAATAGTAATCCTTCTCTGTTTGACTTCTCCGCCAATTTTCTTCGGAACGTCCAGCCGCGGACCTAATGTGAATTCACATAAAGTACTATAGCTTCCCTCCCATCTCCCACCCCACTTTGGTTCAGGACGTAACCACGATCTCTCTGATGCCTGGAGTCTATTTCCTTGTCCTATCTTTTATCGTCGCATTCTTTGCCATCCGTGACTACCAGAGACGAAGGAGACTTCCTTACCCTCCTGGTCCTCGACCACTGGCGATAGTTGGCAATCTTTTTGATATCCCAAAGAAATTCTCTTGGATCGAATACGCTCGGCTTTCGAAGAAACACGGTACGAATTACACCTTCGTATGACTCCCCTAAACATAAGGAACTGCAGGAGATATCTTGTCCTTTCACGTCTTTGGCCATGTCATCGTCGTGTTGAATTCCATCAAAGCTACAAAAGACCTGCTCGAGCGACGTGGCGATATCTACTCTGATCGTCCTGTCATTCCGATTTATGACATGTATGTGTTCCCCAGTTTGACACTGTAACGTGATAACTTACGCAATCCAGGATGGAATGGGGATGGCTGTTGCCATTCACAAGATACACGGAATTTTGGCGCCAGGCACGGAAGCTGCTTGACCGTGGCCTTCGACCAAGCGCCTTGATGGCATATCGTCCCATGCTGCAAACGAAGACACGAGTACTTCTTACCCGGTTCTTAGCAAGTCCAGATGAATGGGGAGCTCGCCTCGAACAGTTTGTTGGCTTCCTATCGTCGCTTTCAACTTCCCCTAAGTATTCAATTTTTACAGCCTACCAGGAGAGGTAATGTTAGCTATGGCATATGGTTATGATGCCGAAGGGAGCGATGAAGGAAACGTCCAAGTTGCCAGAAAAGTGGTGCAACTTGCAGCCCAAACAGCCCTCCCAGGTGCTGTGCTCGTCAATGATCTTCCTTTCCGTAAGCGATCTCTCTTATATCCAATGACATGGTCTTCAGCTTATAATTATCCACCTAGTACGATACATCCCGGAATGGCTATCCTGGTTCAGCTATAAACCACTTGCCCGCTATGGCCGGGATCTAGGAAAGGAGGTCGTGCATAGACCGATGGAATTTGTCAAAGAAAGCATGGTAGGGCACTAATTGGTCTCCGGGGCCATGTTTGAGGTAAAGCGTCCACTAGTTCAGCGGCACAGCTCAGCAGTCCCTTGCTCTCGAGAATCTGCAAGAGATCGATATGCTCAGTCGACCAGAATATGAGAAGGCAGAGAAGACGATCGCTGAAGCCCTAGGATCTATGTACGTGGGTATGTGATCCCTACAACTTTGAGATTTGGTCGAAATTTTGAAATACATCTCATTCCTACAGCAGGGAGCGACACGGTATGTCGATGAACAATATATATACAGGCAGACTAGCCAAGTAGATCTTCATTTATACTAGGCAGTATCTGCCCTACTGTCCATTCTCGTGGCAATTTTGCTTTATCCAGACGTACAGACCAAGGCACAGAGAGAACTCGATGCCGTTACTGGGAGAGAGCGACTTCCGACATTTGGAGATCGTCCAAGGCTACCATTCGTCGATGCGATGTGCAGGGAAGTTCAAAGGTGGAAGCCCGTAGTACCTCTTGGTACGATTGCCTGCCAATTGTCCACGCAATTAAAATGCATAGGTGATCCACAGCTGTACCCCACGCAACTACAGAAGATGACGTCTATGAGGGTCTCTTTATACCCAGGGGTAGGTCATCTTATTACAAGTCAACGTGGGCGATGGCTGATGTGTACTCGAGGCGCAATAGTAATGGCCAACACATGGTATAGCATTTGTCGTCTTTCTCTGGAGTTGGCTTCAATTATTTGTAGGGCAATCTTGCATAACCCCACGCTGTATCCTGAGCCAGACGTGTTTAAACCGGAGCGGTTCCTTAACCAAGACGGAAGCGTGCGCGACGACCCGATCTTGACATCAGCATTTGGATTTGGAAAACGAATTTGTCCTGGAAGACACTTGGTCGAAGACATGCTGTTCATCGTTGTCGCATCATTGCTCTCGGTTTTCGATATCAAGAAGGACGGTGATAATATGTCCGATGAGTATACATATACGGGCGATGGCGTGAGGTATAATTAGCGGAGTGTGACCACCCTGAAAGCAGTCGCTTATCCCTTTTTCTTTCTTCAGCCGTCCCAACCCTTTTGCGTGCTCTATAGTCCCAAGAGACAAGAAGGCGGAGGAACTTATCGCCGCTGATGCCATGGTTCGTTGAATCGTTTATTTAATATTAGTCATAGGGCGTTCGCTCGAGTGCCATGGTTCGATTTCTTGGCTTATTGCACACGCACAACACCGACTATCAAGTTTTTTTTTGGCCAAGACGACCCCAACGACACGGTTGCAAGAAGTAGTATAAAGATCGCGTTTCTGTACAGTATTTCTCCGGGTATCTACCTCTGCCGCCATGTTATAGAATTGCAGTAGCTTTATCCCGAATAGCGTGCTATAGTCTGCTGCAGCCAACTCAAGTTATGCGATATTTGTCCACGTCTGAGTCCAAGCCCTTCTATTTCATCCTCAGATGTTCAGTTACCTATTGAATAATAGTTAACTGGCTCTTCCTCTCTGCTTTTTAACGACAGAAACTTGAAGGCCAAGAGATGGTGCCTTGTTGCTATAAGACGGGTTCCTATCTCTTGGACTATAGCTAGGCGGGCGTCGTAAGGGGTAGCTAGCACTCCGAAATGCATATACCTGGTTTCTGAGCGTAGTTGGCCTTACATTGCGGTCATTATGGTGCAATTCGGTGGCAGGTCATTCTTGGTTCTTGCGAAGGTGCCTTATGCCCTTGTTACCATAGCAGGCATTTATACCTGCTCACAGAAGCTTGTTAATGACAATGGCATACAAATGTAGACGCGGCGCGAGGTACAAGGTACTGCTGGTGGCACATCCGATCCAGGTAGTCCATGCAAAACAAGTCGGGTGCATACCCTCATAGAACCATTGAGAAAGATTACCGTGTAAATCAACGTGCCATGGTATCGGCAAGAATAAGCTCTTCCGCCCTTCTATCTCTCGGGGTGATGGAACACGGAAACGAGTTTGGACGACTACAGATATGATAAGATGTCTATCCGTGTTTGCAGGCCTAGGCAATGACCGTACCTTACTATCGAACCTGTATAAGTGTAAGTGAAGGGCTTGTCCTCACAACCTTGCTCTTTGTTGACGTTAAAAACTGAAAACAACGACGCGACAGTGATGAACAACGTCGCGTCAACAAGATGTCTTCCAGGACAAATGCGCCTTCCATATCCGAATACCGACGTCAATATCGGATCGTCGCGCAAGCTTCCGTCTGGGTTAAGGAATCGCTCAGGTTTAAAGGTGTCCGGCTCAGGATATATAGAGGGGTTGCGAAAAAAGGACCTGTTTTCAATCGGTGACATCTTCAGAACAAAGTGAAACATCACGCACCACGTATTTCCAATCAACAGAGCGCCTGAAAACGTATACGTCAGCATATATGGAGATAGATTCGTGAAGAACCACACACCTTTTGGTATGAAGTAACCGTCATAGACGATATCCTCTGTCGTTACATGAGGGACACCTACGAATGATATCAGCTTCTGGTACTGCGAACGACCGATCGCTCGTTCGACGCACATAAAGGCACCGCGGGCTTCCATCTCAGTGCTTCCTTGCACACCGCATCAATGAACGGTAACCTCGGTCGATCCTCGAAAGTTGGGAGTCGCTCTCGTCCGATGACAGAATCAAGTTCTTCCTGTGCCCTCTTCTGTATGTCTGGGTAGAGAAAAACAGCCAGAAAAAGTGACAATATAGCCGCCACTGTCTAGAAAGCGGGGTTGAGGTTCGATGGGTTCACATGATTGGGGATAAAAACATACAGTATCAACCCCAGCTACGGAAAAACGTCAAGCAAAGCTCGTCGCACCCGAAAAGTACTGACCTCCGTACATCGACCCTAAAGCTCCGGCAATTGTTTCCTCGAACCTTCTGCGATCTTGGCCACTTAATTTTTCTGCCTCCTGTAGATTCTCCAAAGCTAATGATGGTCGTGCTGTACCGTTGAGCTATGAGCGGAATGGTGAGCTCTTCAGACGCAGTTGCACTATATGTTGGTTTACCATGCTTTCTCTGGTGAACCGGAGTGGCTCATGAATAGTTTCCTGGCCTAAATTATAGCCTATGCGAACAAGTGGCTTGTAACTCAACCAAGGCATCCATTCAGGGATGTGACGAACTGAAAATTTCAGCCACCATGAGCCATGTTTTGTAGTGCATACGAAGAGAAACATACGGAAAGGGAGATCATTGACGAGCATGGTGCCCGGAAGAGCCACTGCACCCGCAAAGTCAGAAAACTGCCTAGCAATGTCGAGCTTCCTGTCATTGCGCCCCTGGGCTTCGTAACCATAAGCAATGGTTAATAACAGCTCGCCTTGCATGCTGGAAGTTTGAAAGTTACTATAAGAGGAAACCAGATTGAGGAAGAAGACCACACGACTCACAGCTCGACATGCGCCTCCCAGTCGCGTGGATTTTCCAAAAGCCGGGTGAGAAGGCTGCGTGCCTTCGACTGTATCATGGGGCGATATGACCCCACAGCCCCGGGCCGAAGGCCGCGATCAAGGAGCTTGCGTGCCAGACGATAAGGCTCGGCATATCTAGTGACTGGCATAAACCATTGCCATCCCGCCCTAGGCTGTGTCATTCGATGGGCAACCGATGATTGTAAACACGTACATCTCAAAGAAAGTCACCACAGGACGATCAGAACAGATATCCCCACGCTTTTCGAGGAGATCCTTAATGGCGTTGGCAGAGTTCAGGATGACGATGACCCGGCCCAAAACATGAAAAGACATGATGTTTCCTGTGATTCAAATCGTAATAAGAAGAACGGTTTCGAGAAAAGTCGTACCATATATTTCCGAGAACCGGGTATATGCCAGCCATGAAGACTTCTTTGGAATGTCGAGAAGATTACCGATGATAGGTAAGGGTCGGGGACCAGGAGGATAGGGAAGTCCTCCTCGCCTTTGACGATCCCGGATAGCCCAGAGGGCGGCAATGAACGATATGACAGCGAAAAGATCGAGGAAAGCCAGTAGGGAGATCATCAGCGCGCTACGCAAGTTTTATTGTCCTTAACATAAGAGTTATAATCCTGCGGTAGCAGGTCATCGGACCTGTCCGCTTGAGCTTCAATAAGAACCAAAAGCAGGCAGAGAAGGCATGCCGTATACCTGAGCGTCAATTGCAGTAACATGTTTACTGTTGGTGGCGGCCCTTCATATATCTTTTGACAGCTTTGGGCAATTCAAGAGGCGTCATTTCAAGTTCCGCAGACCGCAGTATACCCACTGGCACTAGGTTTGACTCCCTAATGCTCCATTAACTGTAATGCACAGAAAGTGTTGGATTTATAAATGAGGGCTTTTGGTCCGATATTATGGCCAGTTTCTAACCACCGCAGTTGAGAATTACGTGTCAATAGATCATGCAATTAAAGGGCCGGCGAGACTCGATACGGACTCGGTAGCAATTGCTGTTCCCACGTGAATACGGCATTGTGGAGCGCATTTCCCAAGGAAAACTCTGTGATCAAAACCCAAAAACTCTGTTGGACATATGAATACTGTAGCAGGTGACAGAAAACAACGCACAGGTAGCTAACATCATGAAAACAGAAAACTTGCAACCACCGGCACCTGGCACCCTCGTTACTACTACTCAGCCCAGTGTCTCTCAACTCAACTTGCCAAAGTATCTGCAAGGTTAAGTTCTTCTGCCTTCTTATCCCTAGCGGTGATGGAACACAGGAATGAGTTTGGGCGACTGGAAATATAAAGGGCTTGCCCTCTGTACCTGGGGCTTTCCCAACATTGAAAACAAAGAGTAGGGATGCCACAGTGATAAACAACGTCCCATCGACAAAATGTCTTCCAGGACAGATGCGTTTGCCGTATCCGAATGCTGAAATTAAGACTGGATCACCGCGCAAGGCTCCGTCTGGATTGAGGAATCGCTCAGGTTTGAAGGCGTCTGGCTCAGGATACACGGAAGGGTCACGAAAAATCCCCCTGAGCACAATCGGTGCCATATTCAGAGCATCGCAAAGACAACTTGTCATGTATTTCCGATCACCAAAGCGCCTGATAAGTATAGTCAGTAAATGAGTATAGATTTGTGGGGCAAAGCTACATACCTTTTAGTATAAAGTAACCATTGTAGATAGTATCTTCTGTCGTTGCATGAGGGACAGCTACGGGTTGCACAAATTTCAGATATCTCCGACAAATGGTCATTGGGTGGCCGCACCTAAACGGGGTCGACTGGCCTCCGTCTTTGTACTCCTCTGTACACCGCATCGACGAATGGTAGCCTCAGCCGATCCTCAAAAGTCGGTAGTCGCTCTCGTCCCGTGACAGAATCGAGTTCTTTCTGTACCCTCTTCTGTATGTCTGGATGGAGTAAAACAGCTAGAAGGGACAGTATGGCCGCCACTGTCTAGAAAGTGTGCTTGAGATTCACATGATTGGCGATAGCAACATACAGTATCGACTCCGGCTGCGGATAATTCATGTCAAACAAAATCCCCAGTCGTCGCACCGAGAAGTACTGACCTCCGTACATTGACCCCCAAGCTTCTGCGATCGTTTTCTCGGCCAGAGCGCGTTCTGATCTGCTTAGTTTGTCCGCCTCTTGTAGATTGTCGAAAGCTGGTGATGGCCGCGCTGTGTCATCGAGCTATGACAGAAACGTCGTAAGTTTTTGTGACACATGTATACCGTAGTCGCATACCATGCTTGCTTTGACGAACCGGCTCGCGCATTGTTTCCCGCCCTAAATCGTAGCCAAAACGAGCAAGTGGCTTGTAACTCAAGCACGACAACCATTCAGGAATGTGACGGACTATTCCATGAGCTCAGGCTTGTCATGCATTCCATATAAAAGTAGCACGTACGAAATGGAAGATCATTCACGAGTAAGGCACCCGGTAGACCTACCTCTGAACTAACTGCCTGGCAACATCAATCTTCCTGTCATTGCGCCCTTGGGCTTCGTAGCAATTTGTTATAGCTAATATCAGTGTTCCTTGCATGTTGAAAAGTTAGGTGAGGTCAGGGGCGGTTTGAAGGACGAGCATTAGTACTCACTTTCGGAAAAAAAATTCGGGGCATTTTAATGTTACCGGTTTATAATGTGCCTTGAAATTGCGTATTTCAATTTTCAATGCACTCCAGACGGACTTAATGCAAGTTAATGCACCTTATAATGCTCATTATATGTCATAAAATTGCCATTTTTATCACGTGTTCATGAAAATGCTTATAATGCCTTGAATTCTCCCACCTCGCGCTGATTTTCCAACAACCGACTGAGGAGAACGCGCGCCTTCGTTTGTTGCATAGGGCGATATGATATCACAGCCCCTGAGCGAAGGTCGGGATCAAGGTGCTTACGTGCTAGGCGATAAGGATCAGTATATCTCGTGATTGATACAAGGCATTGCCATTCCGACCTGAGTGGTATCATTTGACAGGTTACGTGGCTTAGTTTTAGTTGCATACATCTCAAAGACTGGAAGGGAAGGGCGATCAGAGCAGATGTCACCGCGCTTCTCAAGGAGGTCCTTGGCAGCTTCAACAGTATTCAGCACGACGATGACCCGCCCGAAGATATGGAAAGACAAGATTCTCCCTGCCACACACGAGTACATTCTTACCATATTTTTCAGAAAACCGAGTATATGCGAGCCAGGCAAACTCCTTTAGAATATCGAGAAGATTTCCAATAATAGGTAGGGGTCGCGGACCTGGGGGGTGCGATAAATTTTCTCGCCTTTGATGGTTTCGGATAGCCCATATAGCTAAAAGGAGCGACAGAGTTGCGAAGAGATCGAGGACTCGAGGACTCGGACGGATGCTGGTGAACACCATGGCCAAATGAGCAATAAGTAAGAACTCTGCCGCTAAACTTTGCAGAGACCAAGTCCAGCGGCAGGTCCACCAGTACGTGAAGTTGCTGGAATTTTTTGAACTATCAAGGTGAAACCAGCTCTGAAGGCACAGCTCGTATTTACAGAATCTGCGTGAACCCAACGAAGGTGTTTGGCAGGATTTGGATCAGGTAAGTTTGGCTCTCGGCTCCGGTGCGTGACCATGCGTCGTGCGTGGCAGCCCGAGACCTCGTAAGTCATAACATCAAAGCAATCTACGCTAGTTTCCCGGCCTGTTGTCGATGGCACAACCAATCTAGTAGGTTCTATAACTCAGTCGGCCTTCTACCATAGTACCATTTAAGTACTGGTACATGGCAAGTAACTGAGTAACGTAGGATCCAACACGGAGACTCGGAGTCGCCGCAAGTATCCCACTCTCACCTGCAAGGGTTGGTCGCTGATCGACTGGACGAGGACGAATGCGGACAAGGTCCTTGCACTGTTCACCAAGTGTCCCCATCCAGATTCAAGCCCTATCCTCATTCCATTTGTCTGCCGATCATCGTGGATTTCCTTCTCATCATCGTACAGCTTCTCCCATGTTGCCAGACGTAATAGCGTGATGTGCTGCTTCTATGGCGGCAACTCCTTGTCGGTCATGTCATCCGCTGGCTTGTCCTTGCCTGTAACAGTAGCTTATTCCGAATCGAATTTCCCTTCGATCCTTCGCGGCGGTCGGTTCGCCGACAAGCTTTTACTATAAAGCCACTGTTGAGCCTCGAAAGAGGCCAGGAAATCTCAGGGAGCCAGTGTCTCCAATTTGTTCTCGAAATCTTGCGTGTGTTTCACTTCACTTCCTCTTTCTTCTCGTCGCTCTCTCTCTGACCCTCTTGACCCGACTTCGGGAGCTCGTTGCTCCAGTCGCCGCCGCCGCCGCCGCCGCAGAGACCTTTCTCGACCCGCTCATCGTACGATTCTCGTATCTATTTCCCGGCTAACACTCTTGGGTGTCATCGACGCACGTGCTATCGAGCGCCGCACATTGAACTTGGCCAGTATTCCCTAGTGCTTTCGTTTCTACGCCTCCCCCGTCCGCAGTTTCTCCCTTCGTCGTCACGCTCTGGCGCTCTTCGCCACCGCGGATCACACTCTACCTCTTTTTCCCCCTTCCGTTTTCGGTCGTTTCTATTCGGTTCGCTAAAGGCAACTCCGCGATGAACACACCACAAGAGAGACAACAAGAGTCCAGATTATTTAACTGGCTCTAAGCTTGTTTTGTTTCGCATTTCTTACCGGAATTCTCCTTTATTGTTCGCGCTCTCGATGCTTTGTCTCATACCCCCTTTTCCTGCTTACCCCCCTTCTTTTATTTATTCCCTTTCTCGAGGGACAGTTAATCTGCCTTAAACTCATCTAGGAGGTAACGCCTCCATTCAATCCACTATGATCAATTCTTCTGACTTTCTATCTCTCGGGACAACCGAACATGGAAATGACTGTGGGCGACTGCAAACATAGTCAGCATCACTCTTCCTTCTCGTCAGCAACCTAGGAATTACCTTATTACATCACCCGTATAAGCGTAGTCAAGTAGGCCATCTGAGGCATCCTTCCCTTTCTTAATTTCGAAAACTGAAAGTAAAGATGCCACGGTGATAAAAAGGGTCATGTCAACAAAGTGTCTTCCGGGACAGATACGCCTTCCAAATCCGAAGGCAGATGTCAAGATTGGGTCGTCGCGCAAGCTTGCATCCGGATTGAGAAATCGCTCTGGTTTGAAGACATCTGGCTCTGGATATAAGGTGGGATCATGCAAAATTGCCCTGCAATAACATTAACCCACCATGACTTGAAGAATGAGAGGTTCGCCTACCATGCATTTCCAATCACCACAGCGCCTGGCGGACTGTGCGTAGGCAAACTTTCAATATACTTATTAAGAGAAAGTAACACAAACCCTTAGGTATAAAAAAGCCGGCGTAGACGTTATCTTCTGTCACTGCATGCGGGACAGCTGCGGACGATATAAAGGATCAGATTGCTCGCTCGGGAAACGATGGTGCCGAGACGTACCAAGAGGAGTGACAGGCCGCCATCTCGATACCTCTCTGCACACTGCATCGATATACGGTAACCTTGGACGGTCCCCAAAAGTCGGAAGCCGCTCTCGCCCTGTGACTGAATCGAGTTTGTCTTGCGCCTTCTTCTGTACATCAGGATGACGCAGCATCGCCACGAGAAAGGTCCTTATGGAAGATACTGTCTAGAAAACGATGCTCACACTTCGACACTTCTTTCTACAGACTTGAAGCATCTTTCGCACTTACCGTATCGACAGCAGCTATGAAAAACAAAATCAACGAGAGGCCAGCACTATCAGTCTAATGGTTACGGACCTGCATACATCGAACCTAGTGCAGTAATAGCCGCTGTCTCTGCCTTATCACGGCTTGGTCCACATAGGTTCTCTATTTCTTGAAAGTACTCGAGAGCAAGCGAAGGTTGTGCTGTACCACTTAGCTGGAGCAAATTTGTTGTCCGTCCCTTTGATATACCGTTGTGTTTTAACGAATCATAGCTTACCATGCTTTCCTTTACGAACCGAATGGGCTCATACAGGACCTCTTCTCCTAGGGTTTGACCAATACGGGCAAGTGGCTTGTAGCTAAACCATGGCAGCCATTCGGGGATGTGTCGCACTAAGCCATTCACCATGACAGTGAGTCCGAGACGCAGCGAAAAAGAGACTACATACAGAAAGGAAGCTCATTGACTAGCAATGCACCCGGGAGGACCTTTGGCACTCCGAACCTGTTCATCGCTCTGGCGGCTTCGATTTTGTTGTCATTGTGTCCATGAACCTCATAGCCATATGCCATAGCGAGGATCAATTCTCCCTGGAGGCTAAATATATGCGGAGCAACAGTTCATACATATGGCAGGAATGAAAACTAGTGACACAGACAGCTCGATATGGGCCTCCCAGTTATTCGGATTTGTCAATAGTCGGGTGAGGAGTACACGAGCCCTGGCCTGCTGCATAGGGCGATACGATGCCATGGCCGCCGGGCGGAGGCCACGGTCGAGAAACTTACGCGCCAGGCGATAAGAATCGGAATATCTAGCTGTTAGAACAACCCAATGCCATTTCATCCTGGGCCAGGGCGGATCAATTTAGAGGCCTGGCCACCGAATTGAAGTACATACATCTCAAAGAAAGTGATCACGGGACGATCGGAGAAGATGTCCCCCCGCCTTTCGAGGAGATCCTTTGCGGCTTTGGCCGTGTTCAGTACGATGATGACTTGCCCCAAAACTCGGAAAGAAATGATACCACCTGTCGTCTTGACTCGTAAAATCGACTTTTGCGCTAAAGGTAAAGAATCATACCATATTTCTTCGAGAATTGAGTATATGCGAGCCAGGAAAATTCCTTCGGAATATCGAGAAAATTACCAATGATAGGTAAAGGTCGGGGACCAGGAGGGTATGGGAGTCCTCCTCGTCTTCGATGATCCCTGATGGCCCAAAGAGTGGCGACAAACAATACAGCAGCAAGAATATCGAGAGCCGTCAGTAGCGAGACCATGATCGCACCTGCAAGACGTCTGCAACTTGAAGTATTAAATAGAGACCCGGGTGCTGTCAGGTAGCGACGAGGAGATTTCTCGGCATTCGTCAGTGAAATCCGCAGGGTATGCCATGTAAATCTTAATTCTCTAATTAAAAATACCTCTACAGCCTGAACGTTCCGTCAGCTCTTATGAAGCATAACTACTGTAACGGACCGCTCTCAGAGTATAAGCCGGGTATCTCGTTATTTCCTATACAGAAACTCTTTGGTGCGGTAAATATCCGGCACACAATGGTAAACAGCACGTAGCCGTACTCACCTCCCAACCCCTAGCTCGAAAACGTAGGCAGTAACACTATTTCTAGACATGTGGCTCCACACGGACTCGGCAGGCGGGGAATTCAAGTGGAGAAATGGGGAAATGTAGTTGAATGTAGTCACGTGATCGACGTTCACCCGGCACTGACATGCTGACATACAAATTAAATTCTCTGTATGAAAGCATGGTAACTTACCCCTTCCGTGCTCAAGCGCTTGAGAAGTTTGATCTTCCCAGATCCGGATGCGAATACTCCGTCACCAGAATAAGTCTCAGGGCTGTCGTAGCGTGGGCGTAGGGCGAGTCCTGTGTGGCTCACGTAAAGTGTTTCAAAACATAGAATTATTAAACATTTCGTATGTGGAACTGATGTGTTGGCGTTGTGCGGGTGATCAACTGAATAATGCAACCCCATGCTCTTTGCGACGATGAGTTCCTCGGCAGTCCTATCTCTCTTCTCTCTTGGCTTGATGAAGCATGGGAATGATTTCGGGTGGTGAGGGACTATGATTAATTCTCTTTCCTTCTTTACCAGCAGAAACTGCGAACCTGCTTTGAGGACTTGAAGGCCACTCTCAGGATCTGGTATTTATCGATATTGAAAATCGAGAACAAGACGCAGCGACTGCGAACAGGATCGCTTCAACAAAGTGCCCCTTATGGCAGATGCGCTTTCCGTGTCCGAATGGTGAAATCAGGGTGGGAACGTCGCGTAGGGTTCCAACCTTGAATTGAGGAAGCGCTCCGGTTTGAGGACCTCTGGTTACACAACCGGATCATGGAGAGTCGCCCTTCGAAGAAGTTGAAGTACTTTGCCGCGGAGGCAAAAAAAAATAGCTCACCATATATTTCAGATCACAACTGCGCCCGCTCAAATCATCATAGAAATCGTAGCAAATTTGAGCAAGGTGACCAACCTGTCGGTACAAAGAAGCCTCATAGAGATTATCGTCCGTGATCAAGTGGAGGAAGAAGGCCGTACAGACTCAAACCTTTGCACACCGCATCAATGAACGGCAACATGGTATGATACCCGAATGGTGGGAGCCTGTTACAGCGTCCAGTCCTTCCTGTGCTTGCGCTATGTGTCGGGACGAAGCCACACTACGAATGATAGTGGATAGTACGGTCTATATAATGAAGATCCGGTCAAGTGTGAATGCTACAGACATACAGTATGCATGTAGATGTACATCATGTACTAAGTCAGCCGGGCTACGAAAGATTCTTTAAATCATGCGAGGATTACTAAGCTGCATACGGGAACCCAAAGCTTGGGCAATCGTTTTTTCCGCCTCACCACGTTCGGGTCAACCCCACTATTCCGCGTCTTGCAACTTCTCGAGGGCCAAAGATGTCCGCACCGCGCCAATCAGTTGGATGAACTTTGGAGGGTAACCATGACAGTGGGCTTTCCTCATGAATCGCATCCGCTCGCATGTGACCTCTTGCCCCAAATCATGACCGATGTTTGCAAGCAGCTTGTGGCTAAACTACGATAACCACTGGCATTCGGTGATTTACCTCAATGAACTGGATCATCGTAAGCAAATATGCATCGAGGACTATGAGGAAAACAAACAAAAAGGAAGTCACGGTGCCTTTACGAGTAATTTACGCGGGAGTCGCGGTGGAACAGCAGTTTCCCGAGCCGCGGCCATCTCAGCTAACTGTCTGGAGACCTTGATCCTCCTGTTATTAAGCCCTTGGACCTCGTAGTCATATGACAGGATATTAGAACCCCCCCCTAATAGAGACCGGAAAGCTGATGAATGACTATGCGTGGCGAAATCCCAGGAAAAGGTACTGTACTGTGGCTGACAGTTCGACGTGGGCCTCCCACAGTGGAGTCCCGCTAATGCGGGCTTTCCTATAACCGGGTGAGGAGTAAACGAGCCTTCACTTGTTGCATCGGACGATATAGGGCGGTCCCAGGGCCAAGTCTGCGGTCAAGAAGGTTGCGCCCCAGGCCCCAGGATTTGGCATAAGTTATCTCGCTTCAGTTTCGGCAAGGCCCATCATTGCGATTCCAT
>QLPC01001863.1:0-10705 GCA_003314055.1 Lactifluus hygrophoroides | reverse complement strand
AGTCAAAAAGGATGAAAAAGTTAAAATAGATTGCCATCCATTCATGCAGACAGTGAATAAAAACAAACAATTATATTGCCACATGGGATGTAAATACAAAGAATAGTATATACTGATAAAATAGCAAACTGGGTAGTAGTAGTGAGGGAGGGGGGAAACAGACATCTGTTGTCACCATCGCATCCCCATGTGGTCACACACTGCGTCATGTGTGGTTGTGTCGCTGCATTGCAGTGTGGTCATGTCACTGCATTGGCATGTGGTCACATCACTGCATCGTGGTGTGGTCGCATCATTGCATCAGCATGTAGTTGTGTCGCTGCATTGCAGTGTGATCATGTTGCTGCGTCATCATATGGTCGTGTTGTTGTGTCGCCATGCAGTCATGTTGTTGTTGTGTGGTCATGTTGCTGCGTCGTCACATCGTCATGTCATCCTCATTGTACTTGTTGTCCTCATCATTACAGTCAGATAGCAGTATGCTGCAATGGTAGAGAGGAGGGAGCACTCACTGTGCTGCCGTGACGTCGGTGGTAAGGGAATGGTGGGGTGCGGCCACGATATGAACAAATACTGCAAAAAAAAAGTAAGTTGAAAAAAGACTGAAAAAAAACTTACCTATGGTGCAGCTAATGTGGCATGCATGGGAGGGGCGGCAGTGAGACGCTGGAAGGGATGGTGAAGAGTGCTAGACATAAATGATGCCACCGCAATGTCGGTGGCAGTGAGGGAGGTGGCCGCAGTGTGAAACAAACACTGCAAAAAAATTCAATTATCAGTTCAAAAAAGAATGAAAAAAAGCTTACTTGTGATGCAGCTAAATGCTGCTGCGGTGTGGGGACAGCAAAACGGCTGCGTGTGGCAGCCAAACAGGTATGGGGAAAGGTCAAACATAGAGGGAGGAGAAACAAAGGGCAAAAAATTGCCGATCAAGTTATTCAACTTCCAACTCGGCAGGGCCTGCGTCATGTCATGAAAAAATACCAAGTTGCATTTTCAGTGGGTGAGAAAGTGGGGCTTACTCCACTGCAACTTTCAGCAATTTTTTGCTCTCTGCCTCTTCTTCCCTGACCTCTTCCCCCTTTCTACCCATTTGGCTGCCATGTGCACAGCTGTTTTGCTGTTCCTACACCATGGCAGCGCTTAGCTGCACCACAGGCAAGTTCCTTTTTTATTCTTGTTTGAGCTGATATTTGTTTTGGCAGTATTTGTTTCACACTGCGGCAATGACTCCCTCACCACTGCCAACATTGTGGTGGGCCCCTCACTGCCCTTCCCATGCACACCTCATTAGCTGCACTACAGGTAAGGTTTTCTTTCAGTCTTTTTTCAACTTACCTTTTTTTTGCAGTATTTGTTTCAATATTGCGGCAGCACAGTCAGTGCTCCCCCCTCCCCACCATCTCTGCAGCATCCTGCTGTCCACGCGCAGCACCGCCACCGCCCCCCGATGATGAGGACGACAAGTGCAACGCGATCACACAATGGCATGACAATGGGACCACCTGATGGCATGATGACGCGACCACCTGATGGCATGACAATGTGACCACCTGACAGCACGACGATGTGACCATACGACAGTGCAGCGATGCGACCACATAACAGCGTGGCGATGCAACCACATGACAGCGGGGCAATGTGACCACATGACCACATGACAGCACAGCGACATGGCCACCCAATGGTGTGACGACACGGCCACCCGACGGCACGACCATGCAACCACACAATGGCGGGATGACGCAACCACCTGATGGTGCAATGATGTGACTACATTATGGTGACACAACGACAACGACGTGGCGATGTGACAATGACAATAGATACCTGTTTCCCCCCCTCACCACCTAGTTTCCTAATTTACTAGTATATAGTTTTCTTTGTATTTACACCTGGCAATATAATTGATTATTATTATCCACCATCTGTGTCTGTGTGAATGAACGAATTTTTATCTTAGCCTACCCATATCTCTATTTATGATATTAGTTTGACTTCCTACAACTGGGACTTGTTCACTTTGAAGTACTTTTCAACTTGTACAAGCTTTTATGCTTGTGTGCCAGTGAAAAGCAATGAAAAGTGGCCAAAAGTGAAAAAGATTTTTGTAGATTTACTGATGCTTGTGCAAAAAACAAGGGCACATCAAGCACAACTGCCCCTCATTCAAAGGTCCCCATCCCAAGACCATGCAGGCATTGAAGATGGATGTCAGCAATGCCACCAGTGACTCTGGGAGCTCTACAACATCCTCAACCCTCTCAACTGACCAAGTCTTCGAGTACCTGTGCTCTTGTGACATGGCGACATATGAAGAGCTGCAGAAGAGATGGGAGAGCACCAAAGGAGGACAGGATTTTCAGAAGGCTTGAATAAGAAGGCCTTTATTTAAGCTATGTTTCAATGCGATGTATTCTTACCCAGACTCAATAGTATGGGACTCTTGGTTTGTTTTCACACCACATTGAAGGAGGCAGACCTGGTGGCACTTGTGGACAGTGGGGCCACTGGCAACTTTATCTCAAAACTGTTTATAGAAGAACACGGACTTGGAACCAGACCATTGTGGCATCCCAAACTGTTACACAATGCTGATGGGACAACAAACAAAGGAGGGATTGTGGATAGATACACTGATCTTGAAGTCACCACGGGAGAGATGACCCACACCCTCAGATTCTACATGGCTGACATGGGGAAGGATCAGATGGTACTGGGATACCCATGGCTCGTGGCAGCTAACCCCCGACCTAACTGGGCCCAAGGAACCATGGATGCTGCCCTCATCATTAAAACAGCTGGAGCAGCAGTGCCATCACCCAGCAAGGAAGTCAAAGTGGTGGGACTATGCTCAATTACCATTAAGAACCAACCATGGCTGAAGAAAGGGGAGACAGTAGAACTGGAATGGAGAAAGACCACCATCGCTCAACAATTAGCTGAACAAGCCTACAACAAAATGAAGAAAGACTGGAAGGACATAGTCCCCAAGGCCTACTGGAACTTTGAGAAGGTGTTCAGCGACAAAGAGTCAAAGAAATCCCCCCCCCCCTTAACCCTGGGATCATGCTATTGAACTCCTGCCCACAGTGCCTCCAACCCTAGACTGTAAAGCCTACCCTCTCACCAGAGAGGAAGACAAAGCACAAGACACGTTCCTAAAAGAACACCTCAACAGAGGAACCATTTGACCATCCAAATTGCCTTATGTAGAACTGTTGTTCTTCATCACAAAGAAGGATGGATCAAAAAGACCCATCATTGACTACAGACAACTTAACAAACATACACGATTCAACAACTACCCCCTCCCTCTCATAGATGAACTCTTTGACCACTTAAATCTCCATCTGGACTGTCCCTCTGAGCTCTACATGAAGCTGGATGTCTGATGGGGGTACAACAATATCAGGATCAAGGAAGGAGATGAGTGGAAGGCAGCCTTTAAGACATCCACAGGCTCCTTCGAACCATTGGTGATGTTCTTCAGACTCACTAACTCACCAGCCACCTTCCAGGCCATGATGAACCACCTCTTCAGAGAGCACATTGACAGTGGACATGTAACAGTGTACATGGATGACATCCTCATCCACACACCCAATTCCATAGGATTCCACTGACGCAGGGTACAAGAAGTACTCCAAACCCTGCAAGATAACGAACTGTACCTCAAACTGAGCAAGTGTATCTTTGAAGTGCCAGAGGTGGAGTATTTAGGAATGATAGTCAAACCTGGAGGGATTGCTATGGACCCTGTCAAAGTAGAAGGGATCAAAAACTGGAAGCAACCCTGCAACCTGAAGGAAGTACACTCCTTCCTAGGCTTCCTCAACTTCTATAGGAGATACATTGCAGGGTTCAGCTCCGTCGCGCAACTACTAAACTGCCTAGTTGCAGAACTAAACAAAGGGGCTTGGTTCCATTGGGACCCAGAACATGAGAAAGCATTCAGAGAATTCATTACCAGAACCACAACTGCCCCAGTTCTACAACAACCTGACTTTGAGAAACCATTTGTGGTGAATACAGATGCCTCAGGGTATGCACTCAGGGTGGTCCTTCAACAACAAGATGACAAAGGAAGACTCCGACCCATTGCCTACCTTTCAAAGACCTTTAGCAACCAACAGAGGAACTGGGATGTCTACGACAGAGAACTGATGGCAGTTATGGAAGCTCTGAAGCATTGGAGGAGATACTTACTAGGCACAAAACACCAAGTACGTGTCAAGGCGGACCACGACAACCTCCAATACTTCTGGAAGCCTCAGGACTTGAACTGAAGGCAAGCAAGGTGGATGAAGGTCATGGCTGACTATGACTTCATCATCGACCATCAACCAGGCAAACAGAATGTAGTAGCAGACTTCCTGTTGAGACCATTCAAAGAAAACAAAGGACAGGATGACAACAAGGCTACCATGCTTCTACCTGAACTCTGCTTTGCCAAAATGACCTTCCCAGAAGAACTAGGGGAATGCAAAGCAATCCTTGCTCGCTTCCACAACCATCCCACAGCAGGACATCCAGGGATTGACAGAACCAAGGTGCTGCTGAGACGAAGGTATGAGGGCGAAGACATCGACCACTTTGTGAAAAGCTATGTCCAAGGGTGCACCATCTGTCAAGCCAACAAGACCAGGACCAACGCACACAAAGCGCCAACCTACAATTTGGACGTACAGCCTAACCTAGGCCCCTTCAGGAGTGTGTCTATGGACCTTGTCATGGACATAACCCTTAGTCATGGGTACAATGCCATCCTCACCATCGTCGATCAAGGGTGCTCCAAAGCAACTAAATTCATCCCTTGTATGACAGAAATCTCCACGGAAGGAGTAGCAGAGAGATATTTCTGTCACCTAGTGCCCTGGTTTGGACTCCCCACTCGGATCATATCTGACCGAGACCCTAGATTCACATTGGGCTTTGCTAAAGAGCTCTGTCACCTCATGGGGATCACTCAGAACATCTCCACAGCCTACCACCCCCAAACTGATGGTCAAAGCAAGAGAATGAACCAATGGCTCAAACAATACCTTCACCTATGGGTCTCAAACAAACCAGAGAAGTGGAGCAAGTACCTGACGCTTGCCAAGTTCACCCACAACACCTGGCCACATGAGAAAACAGGCTACTCCCCTCACCAACTCCTTATCAGATATCAACCTGAAGTCTGCTTTGAAGCAGGGCCATCATGTTGAGATGGATGCAGACCACCAGCTCAGACCGGACCGGATACCTGCCTAATGTGGATGATGTGACTTGTAGGTAAGTCTAGGATGCTCGGATTGGCCAGATTCCTAGAGCCAGAATAGCTGGTTCGCTTATTGTAGATGGAGTGCCCTAAGTGCTCCAGGACAATTGGACTTCTATATCGGGACTGCTAAAGATCTCGATTACTATACAAATAGAACTGGCTTCTTAGAAGCATTACGATCGTTTCCAATTAAAGTATGTTACAGATCTAGTGTACGATATTAAGTACTGCAGGATACCTTGCTACTGTGTGATCGCTACTATAGATCGGACAGTGTTTCACAAGAAGAGAATGATCCCAAGGATCTATTATGTTCTCTTCTGATCTATGGGCTTCCTAGAAGTCCCTGACTGTATGTTTCAGGTGCCCTGAGGCACGGACTTTTGATATGTTTACAATATGATGAAGTGCAGCAATGAAAAGTTTCTAATGGACAGCGCAGTGCTGAGAGCAGAGAGAACAGAGGATTGAATTACTCTGTAGGAGATGGGGTTCGTCCCACTCCCATAGGAGGCATTATATACTTTTAGGTGTATGTATGTACATATTGTGCTAAACAGTGAGTTTAGGTGTCCACAATATCGCGTTCACAGTGACGTGAGATAGAAAGAATATCTAGAACATAAACACACCAAAAGTCCGTGTCACAGGACACTTGAAACATACAGTAAGGGCTTCTAGGAAGCCTAAGAGAATGTCTACGATCCTTTAGATCGTTCCCATGGATGAAAACAGTTCTTGATCTATGTAAACGATCATACAGTAGGTAGGTATCCTGCAGTACTTAATATCGTGTTAATAGATCTGAAACATAAGCGATCACAAAGATCATATGGTTTCCACAAAGTCTATTCTATTCCATACAGCAATCGAGATCGTTAGCAGTCCCGATATGGAAGTCCAATTGTCTTGGAGCACTTAGGGCGCTCCGTCTATAATAAGCGAACCGGGTACTCCGGTTCCTAGGATCTAGCCGATCCGAGCATCAGAGACTTACCTACAAGTCGCGTCATCCGCATTAGGCAGGTGGCCGGACCGGGCCAAGCCGGCATATTTGCGTCCGTCTCAACACAATATTCTATGTTTTATGTAGAAGTTCCATCTCACAACACTGTATATGCAATATTGTGGACACCTCTACTCACTCCTTTTGGTATTTTGGACATATGTACACCATACCTCATCTTGAATCACTTCTTGAGACTCCCACTCCACTTGTGCAACTCCCAGAGACTATTGAAGACGATTATGATCATTCTAGTGCTTCACAGCAGCCAATTCATGGGGGAGATGTTCCTATATCTGTTGATTTGCCTCCTGTTCACACTCCTGCTCCGATTTCAACGCCTTCAGCACCCTCTGGCTCTATTCTTCCATCCACATTCCCTCCTTCCACTTATTATACTTCAGCTCCTTCACATCATGATTCTCCACCACCTTCTCCACCATCTCCTTCACCTCCTGCTCGTCCTCAGCGCCTCAGACGTCCTAGAGAGGAATGGGTATCGGAGCAATGGGCTGTTCCTCAGCGCTATAAGCAAATTAGGGAGCCCACACCTGTGATTCCATCCTCAGATGAGGAAGAGGATGACTCGGATGATCCTTTGGACCTCATCAATGCCAACTCTGCTTCAGCCTCTGAACCCACTTCATACAAGCAATCTCAGACGCGTTCTGATGCAGATCTATGGCACACAGCTTGTGAGGAAGAGATGGAGGCTCATCAGCTCAATGGCACTTGGGAGATCGTAAAATTGCCTCCTGGGAAGCGAGCCATTGGCTCTAGATGGTTCATGAAGGTGAAGCACAATGCTGATGGCTCCCTGGATCGCTACAAGGCCAGATTGGTGGCCAAGGGCTATTCTCAGCGCCCTGGATTTGACTTTAAGGAGACATTTGCTCCTACAGTTTGCTATTCCACCATTAGGATTGTCCTTGCCCTTGCTGCTTTGGAGGATCTGGAACTCCGATCCATTGATATCTCACATGCCTATCTCAATGGCACTCTGGAGGAGGAGATCTACATGCAGCAGCCTGAGGGATTCCATGTGGGCGGACCTGATCATGTCTGCGAGCTAAACAAGTCACTCTATGGCTTGAAACAAGCTGGCAGAGTGTGGAACAAGACCCTTTATTCTGTGCTCACTTCAATGGGCTTTAAGCAGGTGCAATCTGATCATGGGCTCTACATCTATCACAGAGACAATGTTCGGATTTTGATGCCTGTGTTTGTTGATGACATCACCCTAGCCAGCCAGGATGGGTCCAAAATCGACTCTGTCATTCAGGAGCTGTCCAATCACTTCAAACTTCGTGATTTGGGCCCTACCACTCAGCTATTGGGCTTGGAGATTCACAGGGATCGCTCAAAGCGTCTTCTTTCCATTTCCCAGAGCAAGTTTATCACCAATCTCCTCCAGGAGCATGGTTTACAGGATGCTAAGCCTGTATCCACTCCTCTCAATCCTGGAGTTCGTCTTTCCACCTCTATGTGCCCCCAGAACGATGCAGAGGCTGCAGAAATGCTCCAATGCCCTTACATCTCCATTGTTGGCTCACTGATGTACTTGGCTGTCACAACAAGGCCAGACATCACATTTGCTGCTGGAGTTCTTGCCAGATTCAACTCCAATCCTGGTCCCCAGCACTGGCAAGCTGTGAAGCATGTACTGCGCTATCTGAAGGGCACAATTCACCACAAACTCATCTACCAGCCTTCTGATATGCCTCAACCCTTCATTACTTATTCAGATTCTGATCATGGAGGCAATCCAGACAATGGCAAATCAACTGGTGGCTATCTTGTCAAGATTGGTGGATGTGCTGTGTCCTGGAGCTCAAAACTACAGCCACTGGTCGCTTTATCCACCACTGATGCAGAGCACATTGCTGCTGTTGAGGCCGGAAAGGAGATCCTTTGGATGCGTCAATTCATGGGGGAGCTTGGGTACAAGATTTCCGGACCATCACTTCTCAGGATGGACAATCAGTCTGCCATTGCAGTGAGCAAGAACCCTGAGCATCATGGGAGGATGAAGCACCTTTCACTTCGCCTCTTTTGGCTCAGGGATGCTGTTCAGGATGGACTGATCTCTCCTGTGTTTGTGCCAACTCAGGAGATGGCTGCTGACATTCTTACAAAGGCACTGGATCGGACTAGGATACAGAATGGACTTATAATGCTTGGTATGAGTACTTAGTTGTTTCAGCCTTGCACTGACATGGGGGAGTGTTACTGTTACATTGCATACTTGTGCTATTTATTGTGTCAGAGCAACGCTTCACAGATACTTTACATATTTGGTTAGTTCAGTTGCTTAGTCAGGTTGATATTTCCCTGTAGAGTGACGACTTTTTACCTTAGTCTTAACCTTCACTCTACAGTCCCCTTAGTGTCTAATCACTTAAGGGCCCTTAATAGCTCGGACTCTGACAGGTTTCAGGGTCAAGGGTTGGACTTGGGAGATCCAATGGGAAATTGCTGTGCTGCGGACTGCGGATGCTGTGGATTATGTGATTGGTACTTGCCAGATGCTGCGGAGGAGCTGCGGAATGCTAAAAATAGCAACCAATGGTGGCGCAAGACCGAGGGAGCGGATGTGAAGGACTTTCACGGTAATGAGCGGATAAACCGGGATTTGCTGGTATAGGAATGATCAGGTGATCATCAGAATCAGGTCACGTGGGTTGGTCAGGTGGCTGAACAGGATGGATGCATCACATGATGGCGCAAGGTGTCAGGTGCTGAATGGGAGGGGGGAGGTACTGGATCCCATGAGTTGGGCATCTCGGGGATTATGCCGGGATAGCCGAAGGGCTGACTGGAGGTATCGTTGGTCGACTTCTACCACCACCATGGTTGGTTTTTCCTTCGCTGCTGCTGCCCTTGCTAAGGCTGCTCCCCCCCCGGTTGCTTCCCCTGCTCCGGCTCCTAAGCGAGCCCTGTCCTCTTCTCCTCCATCCTCCGACTCGACAGTCAAGGCCATCAAGAAGGTCCGTTTGGCCGAGCCCCCTCCCCCTTTGCCTGTCGAGGGGGTTGAGGAATTGCCCCATTCTGGCCTCACCCTCAACAAGCTTATTGAGCTCAACAGCGGACTCGAGGGGTTCATCCCCCTCACTGTTTCCTCCTTCAAACCCTCTGTTTCCACCTGAGGCTGACGTCCTCAAGGTTTTTCGTCGCCGCTGGCTCATCGTGGTCGACTTCATCATCCCCAATGTTTCCTCCACCACCAAAGCAGAGAACGGCAACATCGATTGGGTTAAGTTCGCTCCCCTTTTCCATTCCCACCTGGTGCAATGGGCTCACGCCCTTGTGCCTCACCCTGTGCCCTGTGCCTTGGTGAAAAAGGTGATGTTTGTTTTTCTTTTGGACCTTCTCAATGGACGCGGCCCTGATGCTGCGTGCTTCTTTCACTCCCGCACATTGCAACCGGGGACTGCCAGTGGAGGGCGCAAGCCCAAGGATGCCCAGGCCCCACCCGTGGTGACTCCAGCCCCTGAAAAGGCTGCAGTTGTGACGCCCGCTCCCACGCTGGTGTTAAAAACGAAGAAGAAGAGTTCTGCTGGACGGAAGAAGGCTCGGAATGGCCCGGGTTCTCAGGTGAGTGGTGTGAGCATGGTGGGTAAGGGTAAGGAACCGGAGGTGGCCCCTGTGGTTGCCCCTGTGCCCCCTGCCCCTGTCCCTTCTGGTGGTGAGGTGACCTCTATGGCCATCGATGAACCCCCCCCTCCCCCTCCCCCCCTCAAGGTCCATGTCCATTCGCAGGAGCCACTGTCTCTGCAGGGTGCTCTTGCGCTCGACACCCTGCCATACCATGTGCAGGAGATGGCGACGGATGACTTTCTCACCTCTTTTGGCGACCTGTCCCCCCCCCCCTTCCCCTGTGTGCCCTCCCCTGACCCAGGACAGCATGGTCAACATCTACCAGGCGGTCGGTTCGCCCTACCTGGGCGACAAGTACCATTGGTGGGAGGTTGCCCGTCCTGGGGACTACACCTTTTGCCCTTGCTGGGTGGGGTTAGGGGACGGCTTCAAACTTGTTGCGACTCGCCCATTCCGTCTCGTGATGGACGAGTACGTCGGCGTCAAGATCAGGGTCCATCGGTCCTTAGCGCATTTGATGGACGTTGCAGCTCCGGTCGGTGAGGACTTTATTGGTGTTCATAACTTGTAGGGTAAGGCCATGTGCCCTCTCGTATCCCCGTCTCACTCTGGTACATTCTCTGTACCTACCTCTCGTTCCACTTGGGCCTTTGTGCCCTGTGCCAGTCATTACCTGCATATCTCTCCCCCTTGACCCCGTATGCTCTAGGTAGAGTTTCCTAGTCTAGGTTAGGTTCTCTGTTTGCCCTTTAGTGTACATGTCCGTTCGCTCGCGTGCCTGTCTTAGTTACAGTCGGACAATAAATCTATTCAAAAAAAAAAAAAAAAAAGGTATC
>QLPC01001861.1:0-10232 GCA_003314055.1 Lactifluus hygrophoroides | reverse complement strand
ACCGGCACGAATGCAAGTGGGAGGTGAAACGCAGTCACACGTGTAGAGGGGAGGGGTTCGTAGGAGGGTGCATGAGGCGTCAAAGCCCCGGGGGAAGGCGGAAGGCTAACCGGTTAGCTACACCCGGTGTTGCCGGCATGCCCAGTGAAGGGCGGAGGGCCTCGGTAGGCCCAGGCGTGCGGGGCCAGTTCGCACAGAAGTCTAGACCGGGCGGTCTAGAGTCACCGACAGGTGACGGAGGGGAGGGGGGGCCTGGATGGAGGAAGGGCCTAGGTGCCCCAACCTGATCGGTTGCCAAGCCAACCGGGAACAGCCGAAGCCGTAAGACATGAGGCGCAGAGGACAGGGGGCGTCACCCTCAGGCGACGCCAGGACAGGAGCCCGAAGGCCCCCGATGTTACGATACAATTTGGACTTATCTTTTCTTTCTTCTGACTGTGCACCCTCCCATCATCTGACTCGTGACTCACTCCACTTATCGCACAGCCTTCCTCACCATCATGACATCATTGACTCCACTACGCTCCGATGACCTCACTGTACCCCTACCTATGATCTCATTCGACTCCACTACGCTCCGATGACCTCACTGTACTTTTAGCTATATATACTTGTAGGGAACCACCTTGTACTGCAGATTAGTCCTTCTCAATAAACAGGACTTGACTCGATCTCTTCTACTGGGTGTCCGCATTCCAGTCCCTCCCTTTTTACTTGTGAAACACCCGAACTCTTGCTCTTAACTTGAGCACCAAACGATACTTGCATCTGTCGACACAAGACGTACAAGTCGTACAGAAGGGAACGTCCTACCCTAACATAAGGACTAATCTCCACCCTGGCAGAAGCAAGTAGCAGCCGCATCAAAGGAAAAGGGAGACAACGACTACCTAGCGTACCAGGACAATTTGACGTACCTGACGGGCCTCAATACCCCGAAGAATTCTTCAATGTAACAAGGAGAACCAAGAACGACCTCGATCAAACCTTTCGAGGACCGAACGTCTTTTGGAGACAAGACAACCAGGGTTGGGGATATTGGATCTTTCCACCAGGACGAAAAGCCCTACCCGTTGAATTCTCAGACCATAAGTGGTATCCACTCTATTTCATCAACGGATCCTTGTACACATCAGAACGGCTGGTATTTACCAGAGAACACGAACAAGAGCTAGAACTAGGACACATCTCCGAAGGAGAAGAACTCACATCGGACACAACTGAGGAAGCAGAACCCATCGCAGTTGACGCACCAGAAGAACCCCTCGAATACCACGACCCATTACCAGAACCAACCTCGATTCCATTACCCCCAGATGTCCTTATCGAACAAGTACCAACAGGAACCCAGACACCCCAACAAAACATCGACACAGTCATGGCACAAGTAGTAGCCCAAGGAGTACAGAACCTAGCTGCCCAAAACTTGGCACAAGCACAAGCAGCCGCAAATGCAGCAGTGGCTCAACTGCAACAACAACAGAACGTCCAGCAACAACACCAGCAACAAGTACAACAACAACAACAGCAAGGAGGACAGGGCAACCAAAACCTGGCCCCTTTTAGGACAGGACCACTCATCGGAGCTGCCCCTACTACCTTTGATGGAAATCGAAAGAACTCTCTGGCATTCATCAGAGAGATAAAACTTCTCTTCGCTTTGAACACAGGAAACTACATAGCCAGCACCCCTCTCCAATGTGTCCTTTATGCACTCACCTATATGAAAGGAAAGGCGGTTGAAGCCTTCACCCAGGAAATCTACGATTGGATCGATACCCTCACCGCACCAGACGACCCGGCCACGGGACACGTTCAAAGGCCGGTCGACGACGCCGCTTGGTGGACCGAATTCCTCCAGAAATTCACGGTAGTGTTTACCGACACGGGAGCCAGACAATTTGCCGCCGAACAACTCCACGATCTCCATATGGAATCCGGGAAACTGGATGAATATATATCAAAGTTCAAAACTATGGCACACGATGCAGGGTATGGTCTAAATGAACAAGGAACCCTAGATCTATTCATAAACGGACTCCCGTGGTCTATGGTACAACACGTCGTCACTATGGATGCGCCTACCGACTGGAACACATGGATGACGGCGGTCCAAAACCAGAACAACGTGTGGCACCACCTGAGGGCATTACGTCCTGAATGGAAGAGGAAATGGACCCCAAAGGGGAAAACCTTCCAAGGGAAGACCGAAAATCAATGGCGCCAAAACCTAGGAATGCAAGGACGCCAAGGGAACCAAAAATGACCCAACAACCAGGTCATCCCCATGGACGTCGACCGAATCAATGCCACCCTCACAGACGAAGAAAAGGAACGAAGATTCAAAGCGGGAGAATGCTTCCGTTGTGCGAAGAAAGGGCACGTTTCTCGGAACTGTCCTACCAAACCCAAGAAACCATATACCAAACCAACGACCATCAGAACCACCGAAGTAGAAGCGGAGGAACAAGAAGAGGAAGATACCCAGAGCAATGAGGAAACAATTGTCTCTGGACCTTCGGAAATCATCGGTATGATTAACAATATGACGAACGAGGAGAAGGAAGAGTTTTTGGCACAAGCCTTTGCTCAAGGGGGTTTTTAGGAAGCTCAAACCTCACGGCCTGGGTGCGAGCGCTTCAAGTAAATGCTGTATTTGTATCAAGACAAAATTCAATGAAAGTACCAACTTCTCTACAATCAGCATGCTTGACGGCCGAAGAAGAAACCCTCCTGGATTCAGGAGCAACTGCAAACTTTATGGACCACCGAACGGTAAAACGACTGGGGTTCAAACCCCTTCGACTCCCTCTCCCCAAACCAGTCAAAAATGTGGACGGAACCAAGAATCGATCCGGTCTCATCAAATATTTTATGGACCTACACGTGACCGTGGGATCAAAAACCCATATTGAAACTTTCTATATTACCGACCTAGGAAACGACCGACACATCTTAGGGTACCCCTGGTTCCACGATTTTAACCCAAAAATCGATTGGCAAAAGGGAAAGCTACAAGGAGAGCCCATCAAAATCGAACAAAGGGGACCCACAGACAAGGAACAACCATTACGACGATCAAAAGCACCAGAAGCAATACAGGCAGGCATCGAAGATTGGGCACATGAGCGACGGAAAACTTTCCTCCTCATGTTGCACGCTTCGATCACAAGCACGAAATACACGGACGAACAACTCCTCGATACATACCTCCCGAACTGGGCGGAATCAGAACCAGACAAGGAACTCATCAAATGGATGAAGGAAACAAAGATCCAACTGAAACACGCAATCCAGAAGCGAATCGCGAAAGAGGAGCTGGAAGAAGCCCTCGAACCACACCTAGCAGAAATAATAGACTGGCAGACGCTCAAAGTGGAGGAGCAAGTCGCGAAGGCCAAGAGCCTCCTAGCCCAGAAGGGACGAAAAGAAGTTGAAGAAGAACTTGTCAGAGACAAGGAAGCATGGCGAGTGGAAATGAAAGCTAAACTTTTCATAGAAGCCGAGGAAGACACACGGAGGGAAGTGGAAGCGCACAAGAAGAACCTCCGTGAGAACGGCGAGGCAGAGGTAATGACATACCGAAACCAGATCAAGATAGAAACGGAGGAGCACAAGGCCCGAATCCTCAGCCAACAACAGCAGGCGATCAAAAGGACCCCCCTGCCGAAATCACAAACTGCGGGAAAAAAGGGGATGATGAGAACAAACCCCTATAAGTCCACGCCAATCAGGTCCATCTCAAGAAGCAGTCGGAGATCGAACTCTCCACCACAATCAAGAGGGGCAACGCCAAGACCGATCTCGCGATCAAACAGCGGAACAGGAGCCCCCTCGGAAAGACAATTTTCACAAGAAGGAATAGCACAGCCGGTACCTTCCTACCCGATCGGGCCGAACACACAGGAGGCCCTGATGGCGGTAGATATCCAAGGAGACGAAAACAAGCTAGAGGAAAAAATCAGACGACACGTAGAAGATTATTTCGTCAGCGTTTACGAAAGACCCGCCCTCAGGACGGCGGACCAACACCGAGACGCATATAACAGGTTCCAAAGGATCTACGATATGTCCATCTTAGTAGACAAAGACAGATCCACACTATATTTTCCGACCGCGGAGGACCTGGAACAGGTACGTATGGAATTCCTTGACGAAGAGGATCTAGCAGTTCGCCGGGACCAATTGTTGAATGAGGAGGAGGAAACTGCCCGGAAAAAGAAGGAGACGGCAGCTAACCTCACACAGACGGCACAAACAACCACGGGCCCACAAGACATGGCCCAGCAAATAGCACAAGCCCTGAGCGTGTACCTCGCTCCGATCGTCACACGCCTGGAGCAATTGGAGAACACGAGGCAATCCAAGGAGCTGGGAAAACCGGACGCCTGGCTCCAAAATCAGCAAGCCCCTATCGCTCCTCCCCCTATCAAGAACAACACGAAACCAGTAATGGCAACACGAAGAGAGCAATATCGTAACCAGGGAACCACGAATAGGGTCCTGGGAGCACCGCCCCCGCCCAGTGGCGTCCCAAGCTTCCGCCCCCAGCTATACGCACCTAACCCCATAGAACTACACGCCCTCTTCGTGCACACCATGGGGAGGCAACCAGACGGTAATGAGATAGACACATTTGGGGGCAACCTAGCCACCTTCTGTCTCATGAATGGATACTCCGACGACTACTCGTTCAACGAGGAAGACATCAGAGGCATCAGATCCACGTGGCTCGATATGAAGGTCCTCGAAGATGAGAATGCGGCAGGCGAAATAGGAGACATCACCGAAATTACAGAGGGAGAGTGGATCTCCATACCGGGAAAAAAGGGGAAAAAATCCTATGCCAACGCAACCAAGGAAACAGCAATGAAACAAACAGGAGACAAAAAACCTGGGCTCCGGAGCGAACTACCCAAACTAGCGGTCAATAAAGAAGCACCACCGCCCCCGACTTACACCAGGACACAACTAAACAACATGACCCTGGAAGGCGTCCAAAACATCTATAGGTTTGCGGTGGATAAAAGTGCCACCTTTGGAAAAGGAATTGACAAAAAACTGATAATTGATCGGTACCTCGCACATCACGGACCACCGAAGCGCAAGAACACCGGGGAAAAAACGCAGGCCACGATAAACACAACGGAGTGGACTGTCGTAGTCCCCCCTGTCCCAGGTGCACCCATCAATGCACCATGAGCCTCCGGGGACTCACTCGCACGAAGGATAAGGCAAGACCTCATGCGAATGAAATCGCCACTCAACCTCCTGGCAGGGAGGTGGAGCACCCAGAGAAACCCTAATTTCGTGCTAACATTCGCAGGAAAACCAGATCCGAAGCTGGTTACAAGCCATCAGACGGTACTCACAGCACCTTTTCCGAGGGGCACCCTAGCCCCGAAGGAAGGGTACAAAAGAATCATGCTTAACGGAGTACTCATCTGCAGAAACGAGGACACCGGGGAGGTCCCGACACAAGGGGACCTGATGGAGGAAATTTCACAGAACCCCCTCTTCCAAGGGGTAACATTCATCTTCCCGCCGAAATGGTTACATCCGTATGATGAACCCAACGAGAACGGGGAGCTCCCATACAAGGGGTCCCTGACTTTCTCGATCTTTGACCCGGAAGGTAAAGTCGCGAACAAAATCATCAAACAACCACCATATCTATTCGGGGCCAGGACATGGGCCAGGAAATACAACGCGAAACTACCCTTCAGACAGTGCGAGAGATGCCATCAAATTACGCACACGGTGGAAAGGTGCCCAAAAAGGCCAGAGGTGCTAGTTTGTTATATATGCGGGGGACGACACTCGGCAGCGACGCACGGACGAGACTGCCCGAACAGACTAAAACATAAAACGGCAGGCGTCTGCGATTGCGCGGCCAAGTGCATCAACTGCGCTAGAACACCGAAGATGAAGCCTGAAGGACATCACGCCAGACAAATAAACGCATGCCCCCTCATCAAGAAAATGAGAGCACCCGACGCAGAATCAGGTGAAGACAGTGGCATAGAAGAAACAAGCGACATGGAAGTATCAAACGAAGTGGAATCTTCTCAAAAGACCCAAGATGGCGTGAAACAGCCAAACAGGATCGATGACCTTCGGAACAAGGTCAATGTATAACACACCCATTGCAATCCTATCGGCAAATATGCACAGGAGCAGCCGACTCCTATCAGCCTTGCTCAATGACCAGAATAACTTATTCGATATACTACTAATACAGGAACCATGGGCCGGCACGGTACAAGTCGCTAGGTCGGACAAAGACCCTGCAGGACAGGAAATCATCGGAGCAACTCTCAATGGAATTTGGGAATCATACTTACCAAAAACTTCGCCAGGAGAACGGTGCCTGGTAGCAGCCTACGTCAGGAAAACAACACTAAGGCACCTAACAGTGTACAACGACCAAGACGACCCGCGGGCAAAAAACACGACCATGATACTCAGGGCAAAAATCAAAAGTACCATGGAAACCCTCGACATAATAAATGTATACCACGCAGTCCCGGAAAACGGCCACGCTTTACACCACATCATACAAGCAGAGATCACAGAAACCCCGATGCTCGTAATAGGGGATTTGAACACACATTCCACGTGGTGGTCGTTACCGGACCAACGACCGTCTCCGTGGGCACAACGGGTCGAAAACTGGATCGACGCCCAAGCCCTCGACATCCTCAACCCCCCACTAACACACACGTGGACAGGAGCAGACGGCAGGAGATCGATCATCGACCTTGCCCTCGCCAACCAAGCCACGGCAGAGGTCTTAGGAGAAGTAGAAGTCTCATTTGAAGCATCGATTGACTCCAACCACGCCGCCATCTGCACCACTTGGCATCCACTAGGGTTCAGCTCAGACGAAAAATGCCGAGAACTCCCGGGGTACGTATTAGACCACGCGCTACGGGACGCATGGGAAAAGGAGTTCAGCATAGCACCGACGCCCAGAACGGACACCCCAGAGGAACTGGAAGCGGCATGGCTCACGCTAATAGAAGACGTCGATAAGACGTCTAAAAAATTCTTCGATAGGAAACGAACCCCACACCCGAGGAACACGTGCTGGTGGAACACAGCGTGCTCCGATGCCCTTAAAATCCTGAAAGAGACAAAAAGAGGATCCGGCGAACACCGGAGGGCACGAAGGGAATGGCAGACAGCAGTCAAGAACGCCAAGAAGGAATGGGCCATGAAAACATATCAGAATATAACACCATCGCAAGTATGGGAATGCGCCAAATGGAGACATGGGAGGAAAAAAGATAGAATCCAAGTCCTCAAAGATGAAGATGGGACTGTCTTCTTCGAGAGGACTGATACCAGCCGACTCTTACGACAACAGTTCTTCACAGAGCCCGAGGAGAACGCGGACCCCACGGCATACTTAGAGAAACGAGCGACGCGACCAGACTGGGACATCAGCCAGGAAGACATCGAAGCAGCGCTGGCAACGACCAACAACAAATCGGCGCCCGGGCCATCCGGCATAGGATACCAATTGGTGAAATGGTGTATGCATGCAAACCCCGACTGAATCACCACGATCATACAAGCCGCGGTAAGGCTAGGGGTTCACGTCTGGAAAGACGCGACGGTCGTAGTTATACCAAAACCATCAAAACCAGACTACACCAAGGCAAAGGCGTACAGACCCATTAACTTATTAGAATGCGTAGGCAAACTAGTCGAAAAAGTCATCGCCAGGAAAATGCTGGAGGAAGCCGAGGAATACGAACTACTGCCAAGAACGCAGTTCGGATCCCGGCGAGCTAGCTCAGCACCAGACGCGGCGCTCTTGCTAGCACACAGGGCCGAATATTGCATAAAAACCAACAACGCTGGAGCACTCATCCTCTTCGACATCACGGGCTTCTTTGATCATGTACAAAAAACAAGAATGGTTAACACGCTAATACACCTAGGGTACCCAAAGAACGTCTGCCAATGGACGACAGACTTCCTTACAGGACGCAGACTCGCCATGAAATACAACGAAGAATCGGACGACCCATTCACAACATCATTCGGAACCCCACAGGGTTCTCCACTATCTCCGTTTCTATCGGCACTATATACGGCACCCATCCTCGAACAGTTCCGAAGTAAGTGGGAATACGCCGGATTAAGCATGTATGTAGATGACGGCGCCATCTTCACCGCGGGTACGACAAGAAGGGCGGCGCTGTCAAAAGCAAAAGACGCCCTCGAAGACACGCTCAGGGCCTTCAATACAATAGGACTTACAACGGACCAGAGTAAGACAGAAGTAATGATCTTCGCCAGGAAACACAACCCGCGGAGCAGACGCGATCCGGCACCACCACCAAAAGACCTCACCTACCAGGATCCGCAAAGAGGCCCCACCAAAGTGCAAATAGCGAAAACGGTCAGGTACCTCGGCTTTTTCTTCGACGAACGGCTGAAATGGGACAAACACGTCAAAGTCATCACGAACAGAGCCAAGTCTACGGCAAGAGGTCTGGCAATGATGGGAAACTCAATCAGAGGACTAGACCACCTCAGCTGGAGACAGGTATACAACGGGGTAATAAGACCGGTTATCACATACGGGGCCCAAGTGTGGGGCAAGAAACTGACCAAATCACTACTACAGGACCTGCAGGTTGCCCAGAACGAGGCCCTGCGCCGCGTGAGCGGATGTTTCAGAACCACACCGATGCTCCACGTCCACGTAACACTTGCCATACCACCAATAAAGTACGTACTCGAACATCTCAGACAGGGGGCCGAGGAGAGAATCAAAAAATTATCCCCCCTATCCCCTATTACGATACCTACTATACACGACCCAGCCTTAAAAGCCGTCATCCAACCAGCCCGAGAAATCACAACCAACATGACTGCGATGCTACAATCATATGTCCCACCAGACCCCCGTATTTACAAAGGAGCATCGGTGTGGAAACACCCCAACCTCTTCCTGGAGCTCAAAAAAGAGCGCGACTCGGCCCTCAAGGCCCTCTTCTTTCCATCCCCAGACGTGTATACTATACGGTTGGACTTCCTACCTACTCCAGACTCCCACACGGGAGCATTCATCTTACGAGATGGCCGAGCCTTCGTGGAAGCCGGCTGGGCAGGGACAAACAACGCTCGAGAAGCCATCCTGCTAGCCGCAGAAAAGGGACTAGAAGCAATCATCAGACAAGAACCCCGTCCAGGTGCCAGGATCATCGTTCTTTCCCCTTACTTACATACTTTAAATGATATGACCAGATCGTCACCCTGCAAATTGCAGGAAATAGCCTTACGTATACAGATCTCCTTAACTACGCTCACCATCAATCACAGGGTCGACCTACACTGGTTCTCACGGAAGTGGTCTAGGAAGAAAGGGCTGAACTCCGTGGACATCATGGAGCAATTGACAGTAGAGGCACAAGAAGCCACACGTGACGCAATCGCGCTAGAAGCCAAAAACACGGCTTTCACGAGGTGGGCCGTAGACTATGCCCCACCAAAACCCTCATCCATCGCACTATGGCAACCCAATGCCCCACCCCTGGATCACCAGGACTATCCCCCCTTCATACAGGCAGCGCTTGACAAGGGAGACCGACACCTCCTCTCGACCATCATCCAACTCTCCTCAGGCCACGCCTTTACATCATCATACTCAGACCTCTTCAGAGAGGGAGCCGACGACAACAACACGTGCCCATGCTACGAGGCAGAGGAAAGTGAGAGGCCTTATCCATATAACCCGCTACATACCATCCTCCACTGCCCACTTCTCCTGGATCAAAGGGAGAAGTGGATACCTGTTCAAGACGGCCACGAAGCGCTGCACCACCTTTTTCAAACACAGGAAGGAGGCGAGAGCCTCGCCAACTTCCTCCAAGCCACACAAGCCCATTACCGCCCCCCACAGCCCATGCCCAGACCAGACCCCACCTGAGAACCAGGTAAGGCGCCTTTCCACATTATCTAACAACAGAAACCGTACATACAGAGTTATATACGGCTCACTTATCAGACTCAGGCCCTAAAATAGGGTGCGCTACTTACCACTTCTTCTCAAATGGCACCATAACAGACAGTCACTTCCCCTTTTTACATATATCCTGGCACTGGAGACGGTAGATAGTCACATATACTTGTTGAGGATAGTTTAGCCCAGGTGGTCTGATGTCCACGGTTACACGGACCAAATAAATTTTATTCAAAAAAAAAAAAAAAAAAAA
>QLPC01001848.1:1710-13583 GCA_003314055.1 Lactifluus hygrophoroides | reverse complement strand
CAAGTCTTGGAGCTTCTTTCCTTTTTGTTTTGTCTTGTACAGCATCAAACTTCTTCTCGACCATGCGCGCGCGCGCATGTGTGTGTGCATAGCCATGGGAAGGAGAGTCGATCCCCCAACTTGGCTACTTGCACTGTCGCCGAGTCATTTCCCGCCAATCCTAAATCCCAGTAGGGAGCGGTCATGCCGCCCAGGCCGACGCTCTTGGCCTGCAGACGGCGATTTGACCAAACAAATGTATTGATTGGCACTTCATTTCGATAGGATTGGAACGGAATGGAACAAATCTATCCCCCGAGTTTTCTGCTCTCGGGTCTATGTCTTGTAAATTTCCGGGTGCGGCGAGTGGGCGGTTGTGTCGAAGTGGCATCTTGGTTGTTGCGATGCGTATGTATGCTGCGCGTCATTCGGCCCAGTTAACTGCCACCAGCCGGTACCTGTACTCGTCTCTTATTAGATTCGATCGAGAGAGGAACGGCAGTGCTCTTGCTTATCGGTGAACCTTGTGTATAATAGTGCAGCACTTACTTTACTCGGCTTTCGAAAACGGGGGAAGGATAGATGGAAGAGCTAACTCTAATATCATCGCGCGGGTTCTGCATTGGTCCGGAGATTAGCCCCCGGTGCTGATAGACTTTGGCATTTCAGAGAGAGCGCACTGTGGAGTAGCTGAAAATGACATGCGAAGAAAAGAAAGCGAGAACGGTAAGAGACTTCGCCCCCCATTGCGGGCGCCCAGAAAAATGCCGGTATACGAACCCCAAACCACAAATGAGCTTGCAGCCACAACCTATAAGTTCACCAGACCAGATGTGGGCTCCGCGGTCGTTGTTGTTGTAGAGTACGTATTGCGTACGTGCACAATCTCCCTTAGCAGCCGCCGTGGCCAGTCCGCCGGGCCCCTAATATCCCCCCTGCGTCGATGTGCGGAGATGGCTGTGCCGCTCTGCGATACAGTGCATCGACCTCGGTCGACGGAGGCAAGTATCGGCATTTAGTTTTTAGTCACGGTAGTAATAACTCCGAGGAACACAAGAAAGGAAGTCGCAAATCGGCGTCAGGGGGCAAAAACAAAGAAAATTCGACAAGTTTGCCACGGACGGGTGCTGAAGCTGAAGCGCCGAAGGGGGGGTAGTATTCGAAGACTTTTACGGGGGAACTAGACCGTTTTGCGTTGGGTTTACGACAGCACCGCATGGGGGGAATGGCTTTGTCGTTCCGAATGACACCAGTGTCAGTGCCAGTGGTCGCGGAGCCGACTTGCTTCATTGCACCCGAGTCCGAGAAATTGCCGTACCCCAGCAATTTTTTTTTTTCGCCGGGGTGCGACAGGCCGCGTGGGATGTAGTTGCGCTGACAACTTGAATCTACTGTACTGACGGAAAATGGAAAGGGCGCACGGCCCGCTGGCGATGAGCGAAGACACTTACATTTTACCAACACACGTGAATCAGCACACCGTGATCCTCGGGTATCAACCAGTGCCTGCCTTGCCCGCGCTGTGACTTGCAGTTTTTCGATTATCAGCTGATTTTGTTCGCTGTGTGCTCAATGGCATCAGAGTATCGCATGTGACCGCGACCCCTTCTTGATTAGATCATAGCATGCATGGTGGGCGTTCCCTCGCAACTCCAAGCCCATGCCACCAAACTGGATCAGTGATTACGCATTGATTCGATCTGCGCACTACTCCATCACCCTTTGCGACTATCATGGTCGTGATGGAGAACCTGATCAGTAGTTCGTCTTACTACCATAGCCCGAGTTGTTTGGCGTTGAAGCTCGAAGCTCGAAGCACTGATCCTCGTTCGATTCGAATGGACCGACATGTGATTCTACGCCCGAGTCAAAATCCATATATCACGTCACTTTCCTACCCCCAGTGGAATGTATTGTACAGTACATCCACACACAACACACGTGCGCGCCAGAGAATGACTCTGTGGATGGAGTTATTCCTTCCAACTGCAAAGCGTCCGTCACAGCTCGGGTGACTTGGACGTGTCTCTGAACAGCGCTGATTCTGGGTAGGTGTGGTGTGAAAAGAAAAAATGCGAAACGACAAGGGAAAAAGGTCTATCATGCATTAGCCTGAGCTTGATCGAAGCCTGATAGGCCTGATCGCCTGATCCCTTGTGTTCGCGTCAGTGATCACGTTCCATTTCCCTGTAGCGCCTCTGTGGCGCCGTTGCCGATTGTACAAGTCATGATGGAAGTCTGTCAGTGTTCTCCTACTGGGAACCTGTTATACGGCATCCAAGGCCCCAGGGTTGACAATGTCTAATATTGTGTTGCTATAAAAAAAAAACCAGGACGTCAAAGTCTCTTTTTCAATGGAGCTCAGACTCGGACTCGGACTCGACAGCGACGGCCGCATACAGCCCGCTCCTCGTTTTATTGGAGATACGTTTGGGCCGTTGCAATGGTCTATGTTCTACTATATTTGCATATAGACAATCCCTATACATGTAATCATCATACCGTCACTACCCCACCAACTGTAGCGAGCAGCATGGCATCAACGCAGCCGCCCGTCTCGCGTGTCAGCCAGCCATCAAGATGCTCGAACAGTGCCATATTGACATGGCCGCCCTGCCCCCCTCGTACCTCGGTAGCCGCGGGCTTCTTCCCGGGCCACATAGCCTCCTCGTCGATACCAATAAAGTTGACCGTTAATGGCGTGGTTTCTCGCAAGACAAGGTCGACCGACCAGCGGTCGACGCCGAAGAACGAAGCTTCTTTGATGTGGTGGCGTGTGTACTCGTTTGGTGGCGCGTTGTCCAGGTTCCATTGTAGCACATGGGCATCGAATGCAATCACTGGAGGGTGATTTATTTTGGCAGCGCGGCCGGCAACCGGATGACTACTTACCTGTCCAGATAAGCCCAGGGTGGGTGATCTGTAGGGTTACGCTACGCGTACCCGCAACGGCGTCGACAGTATCATTGACGGCCTCGATCTTGAATGCGCGCTGGCCCGTTGCGAAAGGAGAAACAAAACCAGGCTCTATGGGGAGGGGAATCTTATATGGGGACATGAACTAAAGTGGGGACATTAGGGCTGAAAGCAATAACCGCAAGGTGCACGTGGCTCACGGAGGAAAATGGGTATAGGATATCCCAGTCCCCATTCCAGTCGTGCATATCTTCTTGGATGGCCTGTGCACCGGGTATGCCAAAATTGGTAGCAATGTCGTTGACTAGTTTTTCGAACCCAGGGGCGCCATCAGCAGCCCCAACGTGAAGGTATCTTTCGTGAGAAGTAATCTGCCGAATATATCAGCACGTCAGCTCAAAGAGCTACCGGAGCCGCGGTGCAACTCGGGGCTCACGTTATCGGAGCTTAACACAAACAGCCGACGCTGGTGGCGTTCATCGAAGGGCGAACGGAGAGCAAACACTGCCATAGCAGCGACAGTAACGACACTCAGTATGGTGACCGCGTTCATTCGTACCCTGTACGAAAAACGTTGCGAAAATGGTGTGACAAGCGGTACGGCGAGGAATGACATGGTTGCAACGATAGATGCGATGATATGCTCAGCAGGTGCGTCCGCGCCAAAACGACCAGTCTACGATATGAATTGTTTTATGTTCGAAGTTGGACTCAATATGAGGACATACAAGCGGGACAAACACATCAAGGACGATGCATGTCATCTCAGTGCCGGTCAGAAGCGGCACGACCAAGCCCAGTGCATAGGCCCACAGACTGACGACGACATTGGGGTTCAGAAGCGCGTCAAGGGACAGCGCCATGGAGAGCGCCACAGCACCAACGAATAAAAGGCACGCAGACCCGATGCCAAGCAGCTGGAGCACTAGGGCCCCCCCGGACTGCATCAACAGAAGGGCACTGAGTACACTGCGTTCTGCAACATCAGGAAATGCAACTTGTGAAGCAAGCGTGCCTAAAGAGCTCAGTAAGAACGAAAATTAATTAGCAAATGGACAGACGACCAACCGCCTAGCGCGGCAGGTCCGTAAAGGAGCAGCGCGGAATGCTGAGACGCGAACCAGCTCATGTTGTGGCCGAGGAGACGGTGCATTATGACCGCTAGCCCGTTTGCGCTAATCAGTGCTCCAGCGAAGGCGACGAGGAGAGCGCGTGCGCCGTTCCATTGCAACGCCCAGAAGCCGGATGACAAGGAGCTGGGAGCCCTCTCGCGACAAATGACCCAGGCCACCGCCAGAGAGAGAGAGAATAATGCGCCGTACATGATGCGCGCCGTCGCAAACTGATACTGCACGAAGTGGCCGAACTCGGCGAAAAATACTGTAGTAGGACGTGTGAAACCTGTTGTTAACGAGGGCAGAGGCGATGCTTCCGAGGTCAAGTATCTCAACATTGCGAGAATATTCTCAGCCATGTGCTAGGAGAGATCAGTAACAGGCGGGAAGAGTGCTAATTGGACCTACCTGAGCTACCCCCGGCTGAATATTTTCAACCAAGTCCTGGGAAACATTCTCAGCCTATGAGAGTCGAAACCAATTCATAAACCAAACCTGGCGCGTGTGATAAATATAACTGTTGCCGATAACGGCCATCTAGGACAAATATGAGGACCGTGGACGTGAGAAAGTCGGACGTAGACCAACTCACGTCGAGCCCCGTGACATTGAGATACTGCTCGAACTGGCGGAAGTCGGTACTATATGGGTCGAAGTCAGTCATTTCAGGCGCTAGTCCTAAACGTCTAACACAGCGTACTCGGAGAGAAGAATGCCCGAGCTGAAGATTTCGTTTGCGATGACGGTTCCAAATGGCCTGGAAACTTATTAACAGTTGCACATGCGCTCAAAGCAGTCTGGGTGACCTTGGAACTTGAGAATATGCGCGGATCATCTCTTCAGAGGTCGCCTGGAACAGCAACTCGGCACCCTCATTACCGGCGGCTAAGCAAAGCATGAGTCGAAGCACCACATGGAGGCCAATTACCCACCTTCCAAGTTGATAAATGCTCGAATGCTGAGAGCGTCTATAAAAAATATGTACGAAGATATGCTAGAGGGACGCACGTGTGGGCTATTGGATGCTGTGTCGAGAACAGATGCGATGCGTCCTGAAGCGACTCCTCCGCATGATTGAACACTGCGAAGGCTCAGAAAGGGAAGAAAATGCGGACGGGCATATTGGGTTGCTCACGGAATACAACAGCGTAAGAGGGTGTCCAGCTGGGAGTGTGCGTAAGGACCCGGATACACTCGAGCATGACGCCGACGGAAAGGGCGTCATCTGCCGCACCGGGAGAGGGTAGGGTACTGTCCAGATGTGCGTTGACCAGTACAGCATGCTCTTTACCCTCAGAGGTACCGTCAGATACGCGAATGACGATGTTAGTGAGGTCCGCGTAGGTCTTGTACAATCGTTTACCCATCATGTCGAACCTGTGGTGGTGGTGTACAGAGAAATACCACAAAAAAAAGTGTGTCAACTAAAGGCACGTACCTATGACTTCCACTGCCTCGTTGATGCCACACCTCACACTCTAGTTTGCGCTCAGGATCTACCTGCACCAACCGCTCGCACTCGCTCCGGATCTTATAAGCCGTCTCGATCATCCATTTATCTGCGAGAGCATGTTCAGCAGTCCCAACAGTGCGATATCCAATGTCTTCTGAAAGGTGCTGGGTATAAGCGAGGATCTGAGCTTCTGAAATCTGTGGGAGGCCAGTTTCTGGATCGGCACTAAACACGAGTGTCAGGAACAACGTGGCAAGCAAACGGTGGGACGCATAGTCACAGGGCTGTAAGTGGTTCGGGAAGGGCTAAGTGAAAAAGTGAGTGAGTGGCATTGGAGGAAAGGCGGAAAAGCTTGTGGGTTACCATAGAGTTGACGGACGGAAAACCACGGTACGAAGATGAGCAGTGGGGATAAGCAGAGCAGAGAGCGGATGGGACCCCATCCAGCAACTTTAGGAGACGAAACCATTACTGCGGGGTGTGGTTGGTTCGTCTCGGGATTGGGATTGTGACCGAGGCCGCAAAGGTTTAAGAAGGTTCAAAGGCTTTGATTACCGAATTCGTCCTGAACCGATACATTTTGACTTCCGACCGTCATCACCGAGACCGACAATGGAGAAGTGGGCGTTGACACCCGGTTGTGGAATGTCGTCAATTGCCTCCGTCTGCCCCCTAGCCTACTCTATAGATATAGAACTGTTCCGTCGTGACTACTTCTGTGCTACGTCTGACTGCCTACTCTGGCGCACATCAAAAGAACCAACCGTCGCTAAGTAGAATATTCTGGGACTCATGCGTAACCTTGTTCGGGTTTAACTTACCCACCCAACTACTGGTTACGTTCCTGAACCACAGACGAGTCGGTTCGCTCGTCTGCGGCGTGATTATCGTGAATATCCAGCGCCTTTCTGTCCGCGCCCACGCGAATCTCTACAGTATCCCCATCACTAAGAAAGCGCGCACCATATATCAGCCACAGGTACGCGCGCGCAGCGCAGGCTTACCGTATTGTGCCGACGAGCAGCTTCTGTGCCAGCGGGAACAGTACCTCCGTGCGTACGACGCGCGCGATCGCCCTCGCGCCATATACTTCCGAAAACCCTTTTTCGGCAAGCCACTCGCGAGTGGCGTCGTCGACATCGAGTTTGATGCGCCGTTGTGCAAGGCGTGCTGCCACATCACCAAGGCGAAGATCGACCACACGCAAGATGGACTTGTGCGTGAGCCGGTTGAAAACGAGCATCGAGTCGAGGCGATTCAGCAATTCAGGTGGGAACTGCTCCGTGACGCGCTCAAGGACTTCCGCACGCGCTTCGGACGTGACAATTCCGGTGCTGTCGGATGCTGTCGGATGCGCAAGAATGTCGCTACCTGATGGAAAGTGGATAAGCGAAGCACCAGTGGTTGCAATTCCAGGCGTACCAATGTTGCTCGTGAGGCAGATAATGGTATTCTGCACACGGAAAGTTGAGAGCCCCATTTAAAATCTGGGGATGACGCACCCTAAAGTCGACCTTTCTACCCTGGCTATCTGTTATGGTGCCTTCGTCGAGTATTTGAAGGAGTATCATTGTGACATCCTACAAAATGCACATAAAGACGACGATCTGAGTGTCAAGCAAGTATATCACTTTGTGTGCCTTTTCGAGCTCGTCCAGAAGAACAACCGCTGGAAGTTACAGTCAGCGAGACAAGGTAGATGCATTACAATTTAGAAGGGGTAGCGCACCATAAGGTTTCCGTCGAACGGCCTCCGTCAACTGACCTGTATTCCGAAATGCATTAGAGATCGAGCAGTGAACACAACGACACTTACCGCCCTCCTCAAAGCCAACATACCCGGGGGCCGCTCCAATTAAGCGTGACATGGTGTGTCGATCATGATACTGTGGGCCTTTTCAGGGACATCTCAGCGAGACCAGGACCGGAACCTACTTCCGACATGTTGATGTTAATCCTGTCCATGTACAGTACATCAGACCAGAGTTAATACGAGACACCCCAAGGGACTCACAGTGCCCTTTGCTCGTCATTGAACAAGAACCCAGCGAGTGCTTTACACAACTCGGTCTGGCAGAAGTCTGTGAGAGAAAGGTAATGGGTATGGCAACCACCATTACTTACCTTGCCCACGCCAGTCGGACCTAGGAACAAAAACGACGCTACTGGCCTTGTGGGTGCTTGTAACCCAGCCCTCGAGATGCGCACAGCGTCGCTGACTGCATGTACGACGTGGTCCTGTCCAACAACCCGCGATCTCAGCGTATCTTCCATCTGTCGATGCGTTGTCAGCCCCAGCCGACATCTATTCCCCTCCTCATGAATACGCAAGGCGAGCAAGGGGCACGTACATGGACGAGTCGCTCTCGTTCTCCTTTCAGTAGGCTCTGTACGGGAATGCCTGTAGCGCGCGCCACAACGCGCGCGATATCATCCGACGTGACGCGCTCACCGAGCATCGCTCCCTCTCCGTTGCCCGCAGGGGGGATCTCGCGCTCGAGCTCGGGAATAGTGGCGTACCGTAGCCGCGACGCAGTCTCGTAGTCTCCCTTGCGCTGCGCAACCTCCAGCTGATGCTTAGCCTCCTCGAGACGGCGCCCTCGTTCCTTGTTGCGCTGCAGCCGCTCGCGCTCTGTTCGCATGTGGGATGAGACCGCCGCTTGGGCATCGCATTTGAGGCGTGTTACGCACCGGCTTTCCATTGTTCTTCAAGAGCGGCAGTCTCCTTGCTGGTGCGCTCTAAAGCATGTTCAAGGTCCTCGCGCCGCTCGACGCTGAGAGGGTCTGACTCGTTGCGTAAGCTGGTAAGTTCGATCTGCATAGTCATGGCTGCACGGTCGAGTTGTTCGAGTGCGTCGGGCTTTGATTCTTGCGCAAGGCGTAGAGATGATGCAGCTTCATCTACAAGGTCAATCGCCTTGTCGGGAAGGAAGCGATCAGATATATAGCGAGCGGCGTATACAGCAGCTGAGAGACGGCGTAGTTGTCGATGTAGAGACCAAGAAGGCAGATATTCTGAAAGACAAACCGGTGACCAGTGCGGCATCGGAAATCTCAACTCCGTGATGGACCTGAGTCAGTGACAAAATCATGAGCATAAGAGCCACAAAGATGGGCGTGAAGGCGGACCTCGTAGCGGGGCTTCAGCCCACGCAGGATAGAGATCGTCGATTCGACCGTGGGTTCTTCGATTGTCACAGGTTGGAAGCGACGCTCAAGAGCTGCGTCCTTGCTGATAGTCTTTCTATACTCATCCGCTGAAGTGGCATCCTGTTGGACTGCCTTCTCGAAACGACGGCTTAAAGAACTTACGGGTCGTCGCGCCGACGAGTTGCAGTCCACGAGCCAAGGCGGGCTTGATCATTTGCCCGCCATCAATGCTGCCTTCTGCCTTGCCTAAATTGAAGAGTGTGTCTAAACGTTTTAGGAAGAATTCATTGCAAGAGCAAGGAATACAGTAAGAGTTACTTACGGACTTCGTCAATGAAACAGATCACTCCACCGGCCTTGACAAAAGTTTGTAACCAGACAGGAGTAATCAAGGAGAGGAAGACCAACCTCATTCTCGATATCACGAATGAGCGCCTTGAACTTCTCCTCGAACTGACCCCGAATTCCAGAACCCGCCATGATAGCTGAAAGATCAATTGAGAGTACGCGCTTATTGTGAAGAGACTTGGACCAAGGATGAGCAGAAGAAACGAGTCAACAAAAGCGATGCGTACTTCTGGAACCTCTTTTGCGACAATTCTGCTCGCGAGACCTTCTAGAATAGCGGTTTTGCCCACCCCCGGAGGCCCTATGAGCTGCAACATACTTCAACGTGTGCATTGCGCTGAATAGTTGAAGTACGCACCACTGGGTTTGATTTCGTTCTCCGAGACAGGACTTGGCAATTGAGTCAATTAGTGACCGGACGGCAGGTATTATTACACACTTTGAATGGTACGCCGGATTTCTGCACGCGTTGGGTGAACCAGGCATACAGACGAAGAATAGTAAAAAGCCCATTACCCTCGTCTCTACCAATCACAGGGTCAAGCTTCCCAGCCTTCGCGAGTTCTGTCAAGTCGGTGCTCTACAGCATGAGGAACATAGTTCAATGAGGACAGCACACCAAACCTGTCAAGCACGCACAAATTCCTTAAGAGCGTCCCCTTTCCCATATTGCTGTTGCATAGGAAGCTTAAACCCGGGGATTCCCCCACCGCCCCCCGACGGTGTCTGTGCATAATGACGAACGGACAGCGTAACAGGCGCATAGCGGCTGGTGATTAACACGGCGCGACTGAGGACATTGGCGCGTCTGAGGGGGCTAGCGGTGTGGTTTGGGTGTACTCTGTAGACGCTATTATGCTTGAATGCTCTTGACGCAAGACCGTGAAGCATAGACGGGTGAAGTACAGTACGTACAATACGCGGGACGCCTCGCCTCCGCCCCGCGCATTCGTCGTCTTTGTCATGCCAGCCGTGCCAGCTCCGAGTCGGGTGTTCCTCACCACCGCAACTGCCAACAAGAAGTGGAAAGCCCCTCCGAACAACAAACGACGATGTTCTTCATCGTAACTCCCCTCTCCTTCTCGCGCGCATCCTGACAACATGCCAAACCTACGCTTTTTTACAGAAAGAGCTCACGCACACGATCATGCTGCACCCGTCCTACTTTGGCCCACGCATGCAGCAGTACCTCGAATCGAAGCTCTACTCGGACGTCGAAGGCACCTGCTCGGGCCAATTTGGCTTTATCATCGCCGTCGTCTCCATCTCCGACATCGGCAAGGGTATGGTCATCTCGGGCAACGGCCAGGCCGAGTTCGTGACGCGGTATCGCGCTATCGTGTTCAAGCCGTTCAAGGGCGAAGTCGTCGATGGGGTTGTCCACAATGTCACTCGAGTGCGTGTATTCTCTATACATCCACTCCACCCTTTCTCAAAAGGTCCAACTCTCGTGTGTAGATGGGCATATTCGCCGAGGTTGGCCCTTTAAACTGTTTCGTTTCACAACAGGTGCGCGACGCCTCCTCATTACGCGACTCTCTTGTCCCCTCTCTTGCTCAGGCAAATCCTGCAGCTCCTCCATCCGGACCTCAAGTTCGATCCGTCCTCAAACCCACCATCCTACACCTCACAGGACCAGGTAAGCACCTTCAAAAGCGTGTTCCTCCCCCTTCTCATCACTCTATCGCTCTCCCTTCCCCCTTCGACCTACAGGTCATTGAGAACAACACAAAAATACGCATCAAAATCATAGGCACGCGCGTAGACGCGACGGAAATCGTGCGAATATCCTAAAACTCTTGTTCGTGATCTCACTTCTCTCCCAGTTTGCAATAGGGACAATCAAGGAGGACCACCTTGGCGTGATCGAATAATACCTCTCCTTCATATTTTCTTGCTTTGCCGACTGTCCTTCTTTGTTGTCTGTATGATCCAATGCAAATTATTATTTTTTCCCTGGGAAAGAGTTGCTCGACGCGGGTGGTTGTCGTGCGTTCCGTCCATAGCGTGAGAATCACACGGAACATGTCTATTTTCCCCTTCAATGCAGAGCAGTTTGATTGCAGAAAGATGGGAAGAAAAAGGGATGGTACAACCGAAAAAAGAAACGACGATAAAAAAAAAACCAAAAGGCTATACATACTGTACTAGTAGCACCGAACGTAAAGTTACTGTGATCTCTGTTGTTCTTCGTCTGCAAACCGGAGAATCTGGGCGTCCTCGTCGACGGGCACGTTCCGGTAACCTCTCCGCGAACGCAACGCCAACGCCGACCCACGTACCCACTCGGCAACTGCCTCAAACGCGACGCTGCCGACACCAATAATAAACCACGGTACGCTGGCGAGTGTGTCGACGAACCCGGCGTCCGACGCGCCAAATTTTGGCCTCCCGTCGCCCGGCAGGCGGATCAAGCCTGTCGCACGGCCTGACCGCTTGTAATACCACATAGCGACGAGCGTCGTAAACGCAAACGGGATCACGATCACGAAGAGCCAGAAGAGCATTCCGTGAGCAGCCACGCCAGGGCAGAGATGTTGCTGGCCACGATCGGGCCGCTCGCCGTCCTCGCAAGTTGAATGAGGGATGCGCCGGTAGGCCGTGCGCTCATACCAGTACTGGTCGCTGCCGCGGCAAGAATCATCATCCGGCAGTGGCTGTGTGCCTTTCACAGGCACGCAGTCATCATTGGCATCTCGAACGTGATTGAATTCGCTATTAGCATGTCGTCAGCATCTCAAATCTTCATGCAGTAGACTGGGGACAGCGCTGACCACTCGAAGTCAATAGCTGCGCACACGCAGTTCTTCACAACGTTTTCCTTCACTTTCGTCTGCTGTCCAACTACACAATTGCGCTCGCGCCTACGACGATGGTACTGAGTCTACATAGAAAACGTGCCACCGTCAACG
>QLPC01001843.1:0-14382 GCA_003314055.1 Lactifluus hygrophoroides | reverse complement strand
GTTGAGGCTGTGGGTCGTTGTTTCTTTGTATGGGGTGAGGAGAGAGATATGGAAGACATCATGTATTTTCCAGGAAGGGGGGAGTCTCAGTTGATACGTCATGTTGGAGAGTCATTTGACGATCTGGAAGGGCCCATGACGTCAAGGGGCTAGTTTTGCAGTTGAGTGCGTTGTTTTAAGGTTTGTTCCCTTGAGCCAGTGCCACGGGCACACCTGAGGCGTGTGCACTGGCGGTACACTCTCACGGTCAGGTGCACCTGCCCGTGGGTGATGCTGACTTGGTGCGGATGGGAGCTATGCAGGATCAGGGAGCCGGAGCCTTGGGAGCTACCGGCGGATTGGTAAAGGCGGACTAATACGGGTGCTTGATGGCCCTTAAGGCTATGATAGTAGTATTCCCGTACGACTCATAGTGACTGTACAATAGTTCTCATATGACTCACTGTGACTGGTCATCAGTTCTCATGCAACTCAAGGTGACTCATATCCTAGTAGCTGTAGTACTAGGATCTTATGTATATAAAGGACCATAAGTTGGAGGAGGAATCCCCAACTTCGAATCTCACTTTGTCTCTCATCAATCACACTTGAGTGCTATCTTATCAAGTCTGATATTCTTGTCCCTTATCCTCCTTATCTTTCTTCTCATCTCTCCACTTAAGGAACCTTTGAGGCATTTGCCTCTAAGCTTCCACTCTATCCTCTATTCTATAGCACTAAGTACTTACTTAGTGTTCTTATATTCCTTTTTCCTACTCTAAGTCAAGTCTTGCCACTTAGGCATCAGGCCTGTGTGAGCCTTGACACAAGATTCGAAGTTTCTACGCCAAAGACAGCTGAAACAAGAAGCCCTCCCGCTGTCACCAGCTACTTAGCACACCTCCGAAGATTGACCACAGAACGACAAAAAGAACTCCACAAGATAGCCAACAAAGCTCACAGGTGGATAGGATACCACCCCTCTATCGACACAGCAATTTTTTCGCTTATCTTCGCGGTGGTCGCCGAAGTAAGTTGAATTGAACTTGATTATCAAAGAGTTGCCCAAGAACTGCCAAGAGTCAGCACAGTCTGGATCGGAACGCCAGAAGAAACGCTTACATTCGACCATATCAAGCCGCCTTCATCCATGCTCTTCACGAATGAAGAATCCGATTAGAAATCCTTAACTTCCGGGACGGACAAAGCCCTGAAAGGAACGAAGAGATCGAAACAATCCTCGACGTCCTCAAAGCACTAGGCCAACGTGGACCGCTACCTGGCTTCGTTGATCCCTGAACGCACAACTAACCCCATCCTACTACTCTTCCAAATTGAAGTAGCCCTCGAATTCCTAGCACAAAGAGCACGAGCAAACCCAACACCCGAAGAAGAAGTAGAGATAGTAGACTTGTTCCTTCAAGCTTGGGACCTCCGCACAAGAATACTGCAGGTAATCCAAAGACAAGCTGGAACGATGGAACCCACACGCGATAACGGCCCGACAAGTGATCTGTGACCTCGTAGCAAGATCCCCTGTATCCCACATCAGAATTATTATCGCCTTAGAAAGGAGTCTAATCGACTTACAAAACAGGCTTGCGGTTGCGTGTAGCTTCGACCCATACGAAGCAGAGGTTGTCTTGCTCGAAATCCGCGAGACAAACAACCTAATAGAACAAATCCTAAGCGAGACATACGAAACCTACCAAAGACACCTAAATGGCAGAACACAAGCCCCGAGGCGTCCGACAAACGATAGGCGAAGGGCCCACGAGGGTCCTAACATGAGCCAGCGATGATCTGCCACCGCACGTGAAAGGGGGAGCGGTGTGGACCATTTTTGAGAACCCCTTTGTTACGGCTCACACGGGCCGGTGGCTGAGGTAAGCCCAAGGTTATCAGGTGCGCGACAGATGTCTGTGACAGATATCGGTCGTGTCCCTGATCATGTGATCGTGGGAGCTGTCAGGTGTTCAGTCACGTGAACTAAGTCACGTGCACTATGGTGATGAGATGATCACGTGCACAAGTGGCACGTGATGTAGTCACGTGTGATAGAGTGAAGGGTACTAAGTCGAAGACTCAGACGCTCCTTGAGTGGAAAGGAGATAGAAGATAAGATAAGATAAGATGAGCTTAAGAGCGTCACACAATCAATGACTCTTTGGTATTGCAACAGGAGCAATACCCAAAGAGTAGAAGGCAAAGTGTGATTCAAGGAACAAAGTAGAACTCGAAGCTGAGGTTTTAGCCCAGCAAGAGTTCGTCTTAAATACATGAGGCTACTGTACTACTTGGCCTCATTAAGCAGTCCTAACGCCACCAAGTGGTAGCGTGTACAGCAACATTGTACAGCAACACAACACAGCTACAGTACACAGCAACATAGCACAGCAGCGTGGCACAGCAACGTGCCACCAGTATCGTACAGTCCATCGCTCAAGCGTGAGAAAGTAATCCTACATATAGTAATCGTCCTCCCAAGTGGGGGCGGGCTCCTCCTCTGGCGCACAACACAACTGGTTCCCTAACCAAGTAACAATTACCCACGGGCATGTGACCCGCAGGGTAAGACGGTAAGTCCACTGCACGCGGATCACACGTGCTCGTGGCACCCTTGATGAATGCCTATCGAACGAAGTGTGGAGGAGACGTTGTTTATGTGGAATTGATTAACAACAATTGGTACTCCCTCTTCCAGTTCTCGAAAGGGGGAGCAGAAGGGTGGCACACAACAGCCAAACAAAAAATCTGGAACAGGCACCTATATGCCTTAGGATACTGGGACATAAATGAGGAGGAGCACCCACAATATATCAGGCCTTCAAAGACGGACCTGGAATCGCACCAAGGAACCAAAGAAGCATCGGAAGAAGAAGTGAGTGCACAAGAACAAGCCGAAGAAGAGGGCAAGCCCGAAAGCATAGTGGTGCGAGTAGAGGAAGACGTGGTACCAGGGGACGCTCGAATTGACGTAGGACTGGTGGCAGGAACCAGCCACGTTGTCGACATTGGAGACCCGGTGGTGCACGAGCCAATTCCGATTGGAGGGTACTTCCCAGCACGTGATGAGTCGATGATCCAAGCTATACAGGACCTAGCTGAAGGAAGAGGGGTGATGCCTAGCATAAGCTCGAAAGCTATCACGCCATGACCAGCAAGTGCGGGGCCGTCGTGAAGAGGAAAGAGACCTATCACAGAAATCAGCACAGTGATAGCCTACACCATGAACCTGCGCACCTATGGGCAAGTCTTTGGACAACCTGGATTCCTTTCCAGAATGCAGACGCCCTTCAGCCCCACTGGGAAATCACCAAAGAACCCCCCTGGGGGAATTCCCGGGGGAGGTAATGGTGGAGGTTTCCCAGGAGGAGGAAGCTTTGGGGGCAGACCTGGAAACCCCGGTGGTAATCCCGGAGGTGGAGGAAACCCCGGCGGCGGAGGAAACCCTGGCGGTGGAGGAAACCCTGGTGGCGGAAACCCTGGCGGCGGAAACCCTGGCAGTGGCGGAGGAGGTAACCCCGGCGGAGGGGGCCCCGGAGGCGCAGGAGGAGGTGCAGGGGGAGGCAATGGGAGCATGAGGGGAAACCCTCCGGCAGTCTTCAACAGGGACCACACCAAATCGGAGAGGTTCCTCTCGGACCTCAGGCTCTACTACCTGATGAACTACCAATCTCCAGCCGCACGGGAGCCCTTAGTGCGAGTCACCTTCACACTCAGCTTCATCTGGGGACCATGGGTCTTCGACTGGGTCGAACGGATGGTACTCGCTGTCCAGGACATGGTAGAACGCCCCATCAATCTGTACCTGCCCACAGACGACGCCATCTGGGCTTACTTTGAAGGGGAATTCAGGCGCGCGTTCACCGACACGATGAGCCAGCAACGCGCACACAAAAGGCTCCTAAACCTGAAAATGCAAGGAGCGGACCTCGAAGGCTACCTTACCGAGTTCGAACACTTGCGAAGCATTGCTGGATGGGGAGCCGACAACCGAGGAACAATCACGCTGTTCCGAAAGGGGCTGAGCAAGGGACTACAGGCAGCAATCATCAACAAGGTAAAGCCAAGACCCGTGACACTAGCACAATGGGGACGCGCTGCGCGGGATATGCAGGACGACTGGATGGAACTACGAACCGTCCTGGGAGGAGGAAACACCTACAAAGGTGACAAGACGAGCCGCACGCCAAATCCACCCGGGGCAAAACGGGACCCAAACGTGATGGATGTCGATACCACCGAAATCAACGCACTCTCACCTGAAGTGAGGAAACAACTTCAGGCTGAAGGAAAGTGCTTCTACTGCAAGGAAAAGGGACACATCAGCAAGAATTGCCCGAAGAAGAAAGGAAAACCAAACGCGCAAGCACGCACGCGCACCGCTGAGGAAACGAGCGGCGGCGAAGGGGACACAGTAAAAGACTTGCAAAAGAGGTTCAGCATGCTTAGCGAAGAAGAAAAGGACCGACTTACGGATGAATTGATTGTCTCGGGTTTTTAAAACGCTCCTGCCTCGTGGCCTGGGCAAGGAGCATTGGGAGTTCTGTGATGTACATTAGTCAACAATCAGCAATATACATGCCTTTTGTATTCAGGAACTCTCGCAGGACGGCCGAGGAATCAGCCCTGATTGACAGCGGGGCGACCGACAACTTTATCGACCATGCAACGCTAAGGCGCCTGGGGATCGGAACACGCACACTCAAGGAACCTAGGCGGGTGTTTAATGTCGATGGAACTGAAAACAAAAAGGGGATGATTGAGAGGTGCTGCAGGCTCCAGATCTGATGAGGAGAGTGCTCGGAACTACAGACGTTTTTCATGACCAGCCTTGGAAAAGATCAGATCTTGTTTGGGTACCCATGGCTGAAGGCTTTCAATCCAAGTATTGATTGGGAAGCACACAAAGTCCGGGGACCTGAGACGACCGTAGAAACGACTTTATTCCAAGGGGTACTCACCCGAGGGGAGCGGTTGCGGGCAAAACTCAAGGGACTTACAATTTGCAATGCCTTGCCCGCAACCGCCTGGGCAGCAAACAAATACAAACAACCGGAGGGACCCGAGATACCGAAAGAGTACGAAAGACACGCACGGACCTTTTCGGAAGAAGCCGCCCGGCGCTTTCCACTGGAAAGAGCCGAAACACACGAGATCCGACTCAAACTGGGAGCCCCCAACACGATAAACTGCCGGATTTACCCCCTCACAAGGGTGGAACAGGAGGAAACAAGGAAATTCATCGATAAACAAGAAGCCAAGGGATACCTCATGAGGTGTGACCCAAAAGATGCAAAGTGGAGCACCCCATTGTTTTTCAGAGACAAGAAGGATGGCACAAAGAGACCTATACAGGACTACAGGAGTGTTACGATACGAATTTCGGACTTACTTTTCTTTTTTCTGACTGTGCACCTTCCCTTCCCAGCCCCATGACTGCTCCACTTACGCACAGCCTTCCACCCCCATATGACATCATCCCTTACTCATCATGACCTCATCACTTACTAAGGACGTCCCCCTTCGACGTCATAGGGCTCCCCTTACTCCACTTGACTCCAATGAGGTCATTGTACTATAGTCTATATAAACCAAGTCGAATACTCCTTGTACTGCAGATTAGTCCTTCTCAATAAACAGGACTTGACTCGACTCCTATACTGGGTGCCAGCATTCCAGTCCCTCCTCTCTACTTGTGAACCACCCGAACTCTACTCTTAACTTGAGTAACGAACGATATTTTGCCTCTGCCAACCCAGAAGTACAAGTCGTACAGAAGGGAACGTCCTACCCTAACAAGGAGGGTGAACAAATGGACGGAGCAGGACAACTACCCGATGCCCCGAATTGAACAAATATTGGAACAAATGCACTGCCACGAGCACGTGTGATCTGCGTGCAATGGACTTATCGCCTCACCCTGCGGGTCACATGCCCGTGGGTAGTTATTACTTGGTTAGGGAATCAGTTGTGTTGCGCGCCGCAGGAGGAGCCCGCCCCCACTTGGGAGGACGATTACTATATGTAGGAATACTTTCTCACGCTTGAGCGATGAACTGTACGATACTGGTGGCATGTTGCTGTGCCACGCTGCTGTGCTATGTTGCTGTGTACTGTAGCTGTGTTGTGTTGCTGTACAATGTTGCTGTACACGCTACCACTTGGTGGCGTTGGGACTGCTTAATGAGGCCAAGTAGTACAGTAGCCTCATGTATTTAAGACGAACTCTTGCTGGGCTAAAACCTCAGCTTCGAGTTCTACTTTGTTCCTTGAATCACACTCTGCCTTCTACTCTTTGGGTATTGCTCCTGTTGCAATACCAAAGATGTTACGATACGATTGGACTTATTTTTCTTTTTTTCTTGACTGTGCACCTTCCCTCCCCAGACCCCGTGACTACTCCACTTGCCGCACAGCCTTCCACGTCATCATGATTCACCCTTACTCAGCGACTCCAGATATGATGTCATTCTGACATCATTTACTCCATCTTGACTCCACTACGCTCCAATGACATCACTGTACTTTTAGCTATATATACTGGTAGGATACTACCTTGTACTGCAGATTAGTCCTTCTCAATAAACAGGACTTGACATTGAACTCCTATACTGGGTGCCTGCATTCCAGTCCCTCCTCTTATCTTGTGAACCACCTGAACTATCGCTCTAACTCGAGCATCGACCAGAAGACTTGCCTCTGTCACCACCAGACGTACAAGTCGTACAGAAGGGAACGTCCTACCCTAACATAAGGACTAATCTCCACTCTGGCAGAAGCAAGTGGCAGTCGTTCCAAAGGAAAGGCCCGACAAAGAATACCCAGCGTACCAGGACAATTTGACATACCCGACGGGCCACAGTACCCCGAAGATTTCTTCAACGTAAAAAGGAGAACAAAGAACGACCTCGACCAAAACTTTCGAGGACCGAACGTCTTTTGGAGACAAGACAACCAAGGCTGGGGATATTGGATCTTCCCACCAGGACGAAAAGCACTCCCTATCGAATACTCAGACCACAAGTGGTACCCTCTTTACTTCATCAACGGGTCACTGTGTACATCCGAACAACTGGTATTTACCAGAGAACACGAACAAGAATTAGAACTAGGACACATCTCGGAAGGAGAAGAACTTACTTCCGACACCACTGAAGAAGCAGAACCTATCGAGGTTGACGCACCCGAAGAACCATCTATCACTGCTGACGCACCTGCACCCGAACCTCCCCAACTCCTATCACCCCTCATAATCGACGAACCAGTACTCGAAACCCCTCAAATCCCACTACCCCCAGACGTCCTTATCGAACAGATACCAGCAGGAACTCAGACACCCCAACAGAACATCGAGACAGTCATGGCACAAGTAGTAGCCCAAGGATTACAGAACCTAGCAGCTCAAAATCAAGCTCAAGCCCAAGCAGCCGCAAATGCAGCAGCAGCCCAACTACAACAACAGCAGCAGGTCCAGCAACAACACCAGCAACAGGTACAGCAACAACAGCAACAACAAGCCGCGGGACAAGGTAACCAAAACCCCGCACCATTCAGAACAGGACCGCTCATCGGAGCCGCCCCTACCACTTTCGATGGAAACAGAAAAGATTCCCTATCGTTTATCAGGGAAATAAAACTCCTCTTCGCCTTGAACACGGGAAACTACATCGCCAGCACCCCCCTCCAAAGGGTCCTTTATGCCCTTACGTACATGAAGGGAAAGGCAGTTGAAGCCTTCACCCAAGAAGTCTATGACTGGATTGACACCCTTACCGCACCAGATGACCCGACCACAGGGCACGTCCAAAGACAACCCGACGATACATATTGGTGGACCGAATTCCTCCAAAAATTCACCATTGCATTTACCGACACCGGAGCCAGACAATTTGCCGCCGAACGACTCCACGACCTCCACATGGAATCGGGAAAATTGGACGAATACATATCAAAGTTCAAAACCCTGGCGCATGATGCAGGATATGGACTAAACGAACAAGGAACCTTGGATTTATTCATAAATGGACTTCCGTGGTCAATGGTACAACATGTCGTCACTATGGACGCGCCCACCGATTGGAACACTTGGATGACTGCCGTCCAAAACCAGAACAATGTATGGCACCGCCTAAGGGCGCTACGCCCCGAATGGAAAAGGAAGTGGAACCCCAAGGGAAAGACTTTCCAAGGAAGAACCGAAAATCAATGGCGACAAACCATGGGAATGCAAGGACGCCAGGGAAACAAAAAAGGTTCCAACAACCAAGTCATCCCTATGGACGTCGATCGAATCAACGCGGCCCTTACTGACGAAGAAAAGGAACGAAGGTTCAAAGCGGGAGAATGCTTCCGCTGCGCCAAGAAAGGACATGTCTCTCGAAACTGTCCTACCAAGCCAAAGAAACCGTATACCAAACCAGCAGCCATTAGGACCGCCCAAGTCGAGGAAAGTAAAGAAGAAGAAGAAGAGGAAACCCAGAGCAACGAGGAAACAGTTGTCTCTGGACCATCGAACATCATTGGTATGATCAATAACATGTCGAACGAAGAAAAGGAAGAGTTTTTGGCACAAGCCTTTGCTCAAGGGGGTTTTTAGGAAGCTCAAACCTTACGGCCTGGGTGCGAGCGCTTCGAGTAAATGCTGTATTTGTATCGAGACGAAATTCAATGAAAGTATCAACTTCTCTACAATCAGCATGCTCGACGGCCGAAGAAGAAACCCTCCTGGATTCAGGAGCAACAGCAAATTTTATGGACCATCAAACAGTAAAACGACTCGGATTCAAACCCCTCCGACTTCCTCTCCCCAAACCAGTCAAAAACGTAGACGGGACCAAGAACCGGTCCGGACTCATTAAATATTTCATGGATCTACACGTGACCGTAGGACCCAAAACCCATATCGAAACCTTCTATATCACCGACCTAGGAAACGACCGACATATCCTGGGATACCCTTGGTTCCACGACTTCAACCCCAAGATAGACTGGCAAAAGGGGAAACTACAAGGAGAACCCATCAAAATCGAGCAAAGAGGACCGACCGACAAGGAACAACCCCTACAAAAGACGAAGGCACCCGAAGCAATCAGGAAAACCACGATAGCTACGGAAATAGCGGTCAAGGAACTCAAAAAGAAAGACAAAAAGACTTGGGATCAAATCGTCCCAAAAGCATATCATGCTTACAAGGATGTGTTCAGTGAAGAAAAAGCAAAACGTTTTCCCCCGTCACGACCCTGGGACCACGCCATCCACCTAACACCCGACGCCCCACCATCACTAAAAGGAAAACCCTACCCCGCCACTCTCGCAGAACAGGACGCAGTCGACGCGTACCTACAACCCGAAATCGACAAGAAATACATAGAAGAATCCAAGTCGCCATATGGATTACCACTCTTCTTTGTCGAAAAGAAGGACAGCACAAAGAGACCAGTGGTAAACTACAAACCACTAAACCGATATACCATCAGAGACCAACAGCCTCTCCCCAACCTTACGGATCTCACCCAACGATTGGCTAACGCCAGATTATTTACTGCATTAGATATACGCACAGGATACAACAATATCCGAATTCGACCAGGAGACGAATGGAAAGCAGCATTCGTAACCCCAGCTACACGTACACGACCACCTCAACATTGGCAACCAAGAGTAATGCCCTTTGGACTCTGCAATGCACCCGCCACCTTCCAAAAATTTATGAACGAGATTCTTAGCCGACAAATAGCCAAGGGAGAAGTCCTTTGCTACTTGGACGACATTCTAATCGCCACCCCGAACGACCTCAAACACCACCAAGAACTGGTCCGAGAAGTTCTGGACGTTATAAAGAAACACGACCTATACCTCAAGGCTTCCAAATGCTTCTTTGAACAAAAGAGAATCACCTATCTTGGACTCGTAATCAAGGACGGAAAACTACATATGGACCCCGCGAAGGTAGAAGCGGTAAAGGAATGGCCCATCCCCAAGAATCTCCATGAGTTACGAGTCTTTATGGGCCTCATAGGATGGTTGCGACCATTCCTCAAAAACTTTGCCCAAAAAGCGAAACCACTAACCGAGCTAACGAAGAAAACGATTCCTTACAGATGGACAGAAGAAACCCAACAATCCTTCAACCAACTAAAAGCCCTGGCCACCGCATATCCATCCTTAAAACAACCCGACTTCAAACTACCGTTTGAAATAGAAACCGACGCGTCAAAAGTCGCGATGGGCGCAGTCTTGTTCCAGCGAGACTCCCGCAAGAAGCCCCAAGTAGTAGCCTACTACTCAAAAACGTTCAGCAGGGAAGAACAAAAATATACCACCTACGACCAAGAACTTATGGCCATCATATGGGCCTTAAGAAACTGGAGACACTTCGTGGCCGGAACCCCTTACAAGGTCAAGGTATGGTCCGACCACGAAGCACTCAAAAATTGGCAAGAACGACAAACGGTCTCCAGAAGAGTAGCCCGCTACGCACTAGATCTCGAAGAATATAACATCGAAATCCACCACGTCAAGGGCTCAGAAAATAAAAGAGCGGATGCCCTATCAAGAAGACCCGACTACGGAGACACGACAAAAGAAGACAAAATCGTCGTCCTCCCCGCTACATTATTCGCCAATACCATCCAATCCGACCCACCATACGACAACCTCCTTAGAGATATTACCATCGAACAAGCAAGGAATGAAGAAACCCTACGAACTTGGATCCCAAAATACGACATCACCAAGTACAATTCACTATACTGGAAGGGAGACGCGATGGTCGTTGTGGGACCCAACGACCTTAAAAAGGGGATAGCACACTTCCACCATGACACACCAACCGCCAGACACCCCGGCATTTCAACAACTTTTGCACTCATCCAACGACTCTACTGGTGGCCCGACATGTACAAGTTCATCAAGGAATACGTACAAGGATGCGCAAAATGCCAAGAGAACAAAGTCAACACCAACAAAATGCCACGACCACTGGTACCGATCACACCCCAACATGCTCTCCCATTCGAAACAATAGCTCTCGACTTCATCACCAAACTCCCCAAGTCAGACGAGTACAACACCATCCTCACCATAACCGACCACGATTGTACAAAAATGACCCTTTTCATCCCCTGCAACGAAACCATCGACGGACCAGGAGTGGCCAAGTTGTACCTCGATTACGTGTTCAAACACTTCAGCATTCCCCGACGTATAATATCCGACCGAGACCCCCGATTCATATCATCCTTCATAACCAATTTATGCAAACGATTCGACATCCAACAAAATATCAGTACCGCGTACCACCCACAGACAGACGGTCAATCCGAACGAACAAACCAGAAACTAGAACAATACCTCAGATTCTGGGTCAACCAACGACAGAACGACTGGGCCAAATGGCTCCCCTACGCCCAATTCGCTCTTAACACCTGGCCTAGCCACACGACAAAGAAAACCCCGTTCGAACTTCTTATGGGGTACAACCCCCGGAGTCAGTGGACCCCCAAAATCACCGAGAACCCCGCCGTGGAACAACATATCTCCGTAATGGAGAAACTTCGGAAAGAAGCCCATCAAGCCATGATCTGGGCCCAACGCCTCATGACCTGAACTCCACGGAAATTCACACCTTATCAAGAAGGACAAAGGGTCTGGCTCGAGGGAACAAACCTTAAAACCACGCATCCAACAGCAAAACTAGCCCCCCGACGTCATGGGCCCTTCCAGATCATTAAACGACTTTCCAACGTAACGTACCAATTGAAACTCCCCGCCTCGTGGAAGATACATGACGTCTTCCATATCTCCCTTCTTACCCCCTATAAAGAAACAACAACCCACGGCCCCAACTACACGAGACCACCACCTGACCTTATCGACGGACAAGAAGAATATGAAGTAGAAGAGATAAGAGATTCCAGAAGGTTCGGACGCCACAGGAAGCTCCAATACTTGATCAAATGGAAAGGATATCCCAACTCCGACAACACCTGGGAAAACGATGACAACATACACGCTCCAGACCTAATCACAAAGTACCACAAACAACACCCAACAGCAACAAAGTGAAGTACTATATATGCTGTACGATACTTACGATACGAAACCCCATCCCCATGAACAACCAACTCACTATGCAGGCCACCATCGATCCCACTCTTCTCACTATCCCCACCTCACCCCTTACCTCCATCACCGACTCCCCTCCCCCTTCTGTCCTCGACGACAACGATACCGACACCATTCGACCCGTCTCCCCTGATTGGGAACCCAAGGGAGAAATGAAACACTGGCCCATCCCCACCATTCAAGCAGACGAGGAAATAAAAAGAAAAGTAGAAAAAAAGATTGGAAAGTACGTTTTCCAACACCTTACCCAACACCAGCAAGTCCTCTTCACCCGAGCCTTCTATCAACTGAAGCCGGAAGAAACGATCGATCCCCAGTACACCATCTTCCACCATTACAACGACACCCATGCCACTTGGTGGCAAGCCACACGACAAGCAGCGTCACAGGCTGCTGAAGATCTCACCAACTCATGCAGCACCATGTTAGGATCCATGATGGAAGCGATGGGATCCGCAGGTGCAAAACTGAAACATTTTAGTCGTATCGAAGAACGACTCGACACTCACTGGAGGGGCCATAACGAGGATGGCACCCTCAACGACCAACACACCCCTAAACGCCTCGCTATATCGAACTTTCCCCCGTCCCCTCATGCTCAACCCTTCACCACGCTACCATCACCCGTCCGTTCCGAATCCCCTGACGAAGAAGGGGAAGTCCCCTACGCTCCCCAATCCCCTACACCCGAAACCAACCCCATGGCGGGTTGGTTATACAACAACCCATCACACGCCCACTTCATGAACCGCACTATTCTGAACGAAGAGACTTGGCAAGAAGAAGTAGCCGAGTATATAAAGTATCAACCCGGCCCCAATCCCAAAATACTACTAACAAAGGGACCGGGGCACCACATTTATGGAGAAGACTTGTTTCTCCCAAATCCTGACGGCACCCACTCACGCATGACCGACCAAGAGCTCGCGCGACTTTATTTTGGGTCACCAGCTAAGGAACAAATCGACGCCGCCGTCGAAGAAATAGGCGACCTACGTATCAAGGCGGAGGTGGAGCGTTTTCGTCATGCCTGTACCAGAGAAACCCTAGCCATGATCGAGTCTCATCGCCAACAAGACCTAGCTTTCAAGGAGCGAAGGATCTGGCAAGAGGCTCAAAAACGACTAGAAGCCGCCGACTTCATCGGCAAAATACAAAACACTCAGCCATTGCCACACCCCCTCCGTTATCATCCCTATCCCCATCACGCCAACTGCTTCCCCGACCATCACGACGAACCCGAGCCCAAGGCAGCCCAAAACCAACGGGCTGCATCCTCTTCCACGACCGCATCAACGTCTCAACAAGACCCCATCCCCACCAATCCCCTCGTTCCCAACTGGCCACCTCAGGGCCCCGTATGTACCATGTGCGCCATGCATGGACATACCCGCAAATTCTGCCCCAAGAATTGGGAAGCCCGTCATCGCTGCAAAGGCTGCAAACGCCTCGGACACACTAGAGAGGTGTGTATTTGGGATTCCTATTGTCACCTCTGCGACAGCAAGGGACATAGCGCGGAAACCTGCCGCTTCCCCCACTACCGCTGCGAAGATTTCAAGGAGTGCCGGGCCAAAAAATATAGTAACCAAAAATGCCCACATCCGCAGCCCGAAGACGACAGGTATTGGGAGTATGCTTATGACGCATACGAGGACTACAATCAAGGGTACGACTGTTGAAGATTGAGGACAATCATCCCTAAAAAGGGGATAATGTTACGATACGTACTCGGACTTACTTTTTCTTTTTCTGACTGTGCACCTCCCCTCCATTGATCCCATGACTACTCCACTTGACGCACAGCCTTCTTCATCATCATGACATCATCATACTCCACTATGACTCGTCCTTTACTAAGAGGCTCCACTGATGACCTCATTGACTCCATCCCTTACTAAGAGGCTCCACTAATGACCTCATTGACTCCATCACGCTCCAATGATGTCACTGTACCAATAGCTATATATACCTGTAGGATACTACCCTGTACTGCAGATTAGTCCTTCTCAATAAACAGGACTTGACATCGAACTCCTACACTGGGTGCCTGCATTCCAGTTCCTCCTCTTATCTTGTGAACCACCCGAACTATCGCTCTTAACTTGAGCATCGACCAGAAGACTTGCCTCTGTCACCACCAGACGTACAAGTCGTACAGAAGGGAACGTCCTACCCTAACACATCTCATGTCGTAGTCCATGAAGGAGTGAGTTGCTCCTGTTCATGTTCACAGACATCAGGTGCAGTTGCCCGTCAGGCATTAGGCAA